>CAIGRT010235060.1:0-21025 GCA_903798405.1 Fraxinus platypoda
AAATCAAGTTTTTGTGCATCAAATAATTGTACCTAGAAAAATGTGAAAAACGTTTTCCATGAAAAAATTTACCAATCAAACAATTTTTTAAGGGTGGAACCATGAAAAACTAAGGCTATAAAACGGAGCCTTATTTCTCCCGTAATGAAAGACAAACAGGGGCTTAATACTGTCCCATCCCATAAAATTATTTGAATTGGACCATCAAAAAGCTACAAATTATGTTGGCGCCTCCGAATTCGAATTCATCTATCTACGATCAGTTCACGAGCGGGGGGATTAAAACCCTAGGTTTCACTGTAGATTTGACAAAGAGAGAAACAATATTCATCAAAACTGGAAACTAGCTAAAAAATGATTCTCAGAACACCACCGGCGAGAAAGCGGAGGGCTGAACCACAGCCGCCGGAAGACAATAATACCAACAGCCCAAGCTCAAATAGACAGCAGCTGGTGATTTACGAGGACCATCCTGTTGTGGAATCTTCGCACGATCATTCGACTCCTATTACCACCGACCAAATGCTCTGCACTTATCAATGCCGTCAAATGGTATGACAGATTTGCTTTTGGAATTCAAATTTTCACGTTCATTATGTTGGATACTTGAGATTAATATTGTGAGTTATTATATTTATGTTTGTGTAAATTTTTAATATGTAACTGTATAATGGATATTTTGTGGCTCATTAAACTATAAGATGGAAAATAGTAATTAGTTGCAGTGTCTTTTTCTTTTTGTTTAAATTTGACAGTAAAACGTTTCCGAAAGATATATTGAACTGTCCAAAATGGGAATTCAACTATGACTTGTATTCTAAGCATAATACAACGAGTGGACTTTGAAACCACTGTTAAGCTTAGACGTTGGACAATTATTTTAGCTTGGCTAATTTTGCAGTATGTATAGTGTCTTTCTAATGGTTCCCACTATTTCCTGTAGTCTCTCTTGTGGATTCCCTTAATACTTGTGCTCTTGGGACCTGAGTCCAAATTTTTATGTCTTGCGTAACTTGCTCCTGTTGTAGGTTAAATCAGAGTTTCTGGATGCTCTAAGCAGTGCAGAAAAGCAAGCACACCATTATCAATCTAAACTAGAAGCACTGAGTGGTGATTTCTCCAAAGCGGGTGAGTGTCAAATGAATTGATCTTATCACAGTTATAAGATCTATGCTGATATACACACAAAAGCTCTTACTAGATTGCTTGATTCCTAATTTTTACCTTTTCTATTTCTTCTGTTCCTTAGATATGTTACCCATATTCTTTTGACTTCATGAATTCCCATTATTTACAATAAAAATATAGCTTTAGCTCACCAGTTTGCTATTCATTAATGTGGAGTGCAGGAATAAATTGTCCCTTGTCTCCTCCTAAAGAAGTTACTTTGTTTCATAGACAATGCATTATGCGTTGAAAAGATAAATCAGAGTTAGTTTTTTTGAGCAAGACCAAATGACTACTGGTCAAGAATCTAGTAGGTCGTAGGGGATATATGCATCAGCTAAAATCGAGCTTTAGCATCAAAATGAGTAGAATTTCGAGCAGTATAGTAACCAGGGTATCTTTGACAAGGAATAAGAACTTCTTCACAGTTCAAGCTCCTTGCCGTTAGTGAGATAATTAGTTCAGCTCCTTATTGCTGACTCTCAGGCAGAGGTCTTGGGTTCGAATCCCAGAGGACGCGATAGAAAGCCGCGAGGGTGTAAGTGGACAGATGTCTCCCAAAGCGAACAGTACTTAAGATATAATGGCTTGGACATAAGGCCTAGGTCATTACAAATATCATGGGTTAAGATATTTCTTCACTGGTTGCCATAATTTGGTTTCACTTTTTTCTTATTGCCAAGTATGCAGTATCATTTACTTAGCTACTCCTTTCTGTCTCTTGATTTTTGCTCTACCTCTTTGGCGAAGATGCCATGTTTGTTTTAAGTACGATTTATGGAAAAGTTCTTGTCAAAATTCCCATAGTGGGAGGAATATAGCCTCTTGGTTGGGTTTGAAATCCAGTTGGTTTGCAATATTTTTTTCCTTGCTTCTCCAGGGTTTTTGGTATATTATAAGGGTTAATGGCTTTTCAAATGTTTGCATTTTCTTCTTTTTCATAATTTAGTTTTTTTCAGTATCAAGTTTGGTTATTTGGAATACGTCACTAACTCGTATGGTGACCTGAGCTTTACTCCTTTCAGAAGCAGAGAGAGAGAAATTTCGAGATCAATTCTTTAATGCAGAGCAAGAACTTGCTGCTGCTAAAGGGCGTGAACAGATGCTGCAACAGCAACTTTGGAAGGAAGTTGATTTTTCTCAAGAACAACTCAAGAAACAGATACAATCCTACAGTGAAATCGAGGTGCAAAAATGTGTTCTATTTTAACTTCAAGAAATTGTGATTGTGTTTTTTTGGAACTTTTCATGTCACATAAATATAAGAAGACGATGTGTTGTGTACGACTTCATGCATGATGCAAATGTTTCATTTTTGTATTTTAGTTATCCAAGTGATAATGATGATGATGATGATTTTACTGGGTAAATTTTCAGTTTTTCTAATCCTAATTTTATGTGGAACAATGTTTTTGTTGTACATGAACTACAAGCAAGTATACCTCTCTCTCTCTGTGGCTGATGAAGCTAGTGAAACAACTCGTAGATGAGTTCAGAATAATCTGTTGAAATCTTATCCCTAAAGGGCCTAAACCATAAATTACGGTATTTGTGTTATTGGTCAGACGATACATCTGGCAGTTGATTGTTTCTTTTCTTTTGGACATCATTTATTTATTTTGGTTAATTTGGGTATTGTACTGTTTTCGCCTTGTGTTATAAGGCGCATTGTAAATGCTCATCTTTTTTTTTTTGTAGATAAAGTTGCGAAGCGAGATGGATCTTCGCAAGAAGGCAGAGTCATCCGCAGCCATCGCTGAAGAAAAAGCAAGCGTTTTAGAGGGAAAACTAAATACTCTATCAGAAAGCATAGAAAGGGAAAAGAGTCGCCTTGAGAATGAGCTTACACAAATGAGAAGTGGATCAAAACTTTCGATTGCCAGAATAAATGCAGATGTCAGTATACCAATCTTTTTACTGGGAAACAAGACGTCGTTCTTTGTCATGTTAAATTCTAAACTTTTCATCTTTCTCTTCAGCTTGAGAGAATGGAATGCAAAGCTAAAAATGCCGAGAAAGAGTCAGCACTGCTGAAAGAGCAGCTGGAAGAACTTAAGAAGCGTCTGAATGAGGTAAATCACTTTACTTATTCATAGTTTGGAAACTTTCGCCTTATTTATTTGATCATACACTAAAATCCACTCTAATGACTGAGCTCACATGGCCATTTTTCCTTTTTCTTTCAGCACGCGGGGGGTAGGGGGAGGGATTCTGAGTTGTTTTCTCACTAGTGTTTTACGATTTCTTCCTTAATTTTGCTCACTGGATCCTGCTGCGAATGTGAGGCATGTGTATTGATTCTCATGCAAGGATTGAAAAAAGGTTAAATTATGGTAGAATGGGTCTAAGTTACATGCATTTAGGCATTAGGTAGAGTTAGCGAACTTGGTTTGGAACTAACAAATATTTTAGGGTGATCACTGTAATCAGATATCTACAACTTTTGAGATTCAATATGTAAAATGCAAAGATTTGCCAGGTGTATACATTTATGAGCATGACGACAATTTTAAAATTTAGGTTTGGGGGAAGGGTCCAATGCACCCCCAGCCCCCGTGCAAGTTCATCTCTTAGAGTAATATTGATGGCGTTTTCATCTTATAGTTAACTGGATGATAACAGTGCTTGGTATTTATTACATGCTAACTCCCTTACTTGTATGGCTTCAAATTAGAAACGAGATAAGGTCACTGAAGATATAAGATTTATGCTGAAATTTTCATTTTGCAATATGAAATAACTGTAAATGTAATATGGCAAATGCTATAGGCCATATTTTTGAAGTATAGCTGATTACCTTATTGCATTGTCACATGACTCGTGATAATGTTTCAAAGCAGTGTTTACGTGGGATAAGTTAAATTACCTAGAACTGGAGAGTAATTATCTGTTGATTTGACCCATGAATTTCCATTGTCTAACTTGTCGCACTACACATTTCTGCATTTAACCCATGAATTTCCATTGTCTAACTTGTCGCACTACACATTTCTGCATTTAATCTACCTTTATCATTTAATTTGTAATAGAATGACACTGTTGTCTTTACTCATCAGTGCACGGAGGAGAAATTTGAGGTGGAAAAAAGGTTATCGAGATTCACATCTCTGAAGACTCCTTCAAAGGACGCTGATTTGTTGGTGAAGCATTTGCAGGAAGAACTAAGGAGCTATGTAAGTTTTGTGTTTTCATTCATTTAGCCTGTGTATTTTGCTTAATTCCTTGGTTACCGTAAACTATAGGTAGAAAGCAAACTCGTAAAAAGTACATATAATACCATGGTTATATATTGAACCCTCCCCTTCTGGAAACCCAAAGTTGAAGAAGAAAGATGGACACGGAGGAAAAGGGGACAAGTACAAGTGCCTACTGAAGTTCTATAATATAACCTACTTTATATTTTCTGCAAGCCATAAATTGCCTTCACGTTCTTTGTTGAAGATAGTAACCCATTTAGGAACAAGATAATATTGATGTAAATTTGCTTCGAAAGAATAGTCTAAGTTGTCAAGTGGTAGGTAAGGTTACAGTATTAAGCATTGCAGCTACCAGATTATTTGTTTTGTCTACAGGGCTGATGAGCATCAACGTATATTTAATTTTCAGGCCTAAGCACATTGGCTTTGATCTCCTTTATTACATAGAATTATCTGGCTTGCACATTTTCTTACATCACTCATGGCAGAAGTGTGATAATATATATATATTATATATATATATATTTTGCAATAGGTTTTTTTTTTGGGAATAAATCAATCATCCAATTTTTTAATTGACCTTTTTTCAATGTACTTCAGGAGTGTGAAGTGCGCGAAGCCAGAAAGATCATATCTTCTCATGAAAACGTTGACTTGTTGAAAGAGCAGTTACTAGAGGAAAAAGGTCGCAGAGAAAGGGCAGAGTCAGACCTACACAAGTTATCAGACATCCAGCTAACTGTGAAGAATTTGGAGGATGACTTGTCCACATGGAAATCAATGATTAAAGACATTCCTGGCGTGTCACGTGCTGATGATATACCGCTCAAATTTGCAGCTTTGCAGAAGTATATAACCTGTTCATATAAACTTCATTTCTGCTATCGACTAGAGTTTCTAAAAGTAAAATATAATCTTGAGGAATAAGTTCTGTTCTTTAATATCCATGCTTTACATTTTGCTGCAAATTACCAACTACAAAGAGTTAGGTTCATAAATAATTTTCAAAGAAAATCAGCGCTTCATGTAACCAATATAATTCTATCTTCTCATTAAGCAAATAGATGTCAGTTAGCAAATATGATCAACCCCATTTTACTCTGTCGGTAATGTTGTTTCTTGGAAATGAGTATTGGTTTATTATTAGCTTAATTCCCTGTTATTTGGGGAGCAGTGTTGGATTGCGTAAAATTATTTATATAGTCTATCTTTGTGGTCTCTATTAACATCTTTGTTGGCTCATGCAGAGAGTTATATGATAGCATGATGAAAGTGGGTGAGGCCCAAGCACGTTTGAAACAAGTAGAAGTTGCTCTTGATACCACATTGCTTGATAAAGAAAGTGCAGAAACTGAGGCTGCACTGGCAAAAGAGAGGGCAGAATTATCCAAATCAGAAATTAAAAGGCTAAAATTGATGGTTAGTAAGTTTTATCCATCTGATGTGATGACAATCTGTCATCATTTGGTCCATCATTGAGTTCTACTATTAGCCTGAATGCCTGATGAGCTAGCTAAAGTGCTTGATGACATTGATGATTTTTTTTAAACTATCCCTTTCTTTTTCTTTTTTTAACTTCTGTCTGACTCAAGTCTGCTTAGTGAATAATTGACGAAAATGTTCAGCGAACTTCATGAGTTTATACATTTGAATATGGGGCTATTGGTTCGTTTATAAGTTTTGCTGGAGGTCATGATTTCTGATCTGCTGTTCCCTTCTTAAGAATATAGAAGCAATTAAAGCAATACAGCATATATTAAGCTTCTCCGACTTTTTGTTTGGTCTTTCTACAATTGTTATGTTTACACTGATGCTTTTTTGTAGATTGCATCACTTACAGAGGAAAGAGATAGCTTGAAGCATGCTGTTGATGAAATGAAAGGGTGCAACAGCCTTGATGACGGTGAGGAATTAGTCAGTGGAACTATTGTTCAGGTAATGAGGTGTCATTGTTTCTTTATTTAGTATGACTATTTTCACGGTCCAGTTCATCTGTGCTCATAATTTCTGTATGTTGACAGCAACTAGAATCCTCTCTTGCTAAGAAGGAAAGCGTTATCAGGGAACTAGAAAGCAACTTATCTGAACAAAGGGAGACTAATAGACGTCAACTCGATGAAATAAAATTGCTAAATGAGAGGTTAAATAATGAAGCAAGAAGAATAAAGATGTTAGAGAGAGAAGATGATCGCCTCCGTTCTGAGATAGCTATATTGGAATCCAAGGTTGGTTCTACGAGACATAAGGCAGAAGTATTTTTTGGTTTTTGCTAGCTATGCCATTGGTAATATTCTTGTGCTTTACACAATTTCGATACTTTTTATATCCGAAAGTTGGTACAAATGCTATTACAATTCATATTTCATGGTACGCACAGGAAATAGACAACAAAACACGATGAACAAAAAAAAGTCCCAGTATTTTTATGGCTGAGTTAGGAATGCGTGTGGTAATCCCAATATTTTTCATGCTTAAATCCCATTAGAATTCTGGCTAAAGAAGTTCCAAATTAGTCAGTGATGAGGGGTATTGATATTAGATATCTCTTTGTGCGATAAAAAGATAACTCAGAGCTCAAGCTCATCAACCACATAATTTAGTAAAAAGCTTGAATTTTTTCGAGTATGGTCACGCCCATATGTGCCTTGACATCTTATGGCTGAGTCAGGAATGCATGTGGTCATCCCAACCTTTTTCATGCTTAAATCCCATTAGAATTTTGGCTATCTCAAGTAGTGTGTTCTATGATGGATTTATTGTTAATGATGGGTATGGAATTTGAGAAAACTTGTCAAGTTTTGAAATATTTATTACAATGAACATTGATATTTAAGAACTAGAAAGTGAGTGTCATAAGTAAAGAGGCCAGAAGCATGATTTTTTTTTTTAACTGAAGTCATCTATTTGGATGCACAATCCTTTTTTTTTTTACTTTTTTTTTTATTCTTATTATTTTCCCCCTTGTGCAGCTGGGACATGGTGATTTTTCTTCTGCAAGTACGAAAGTTCTGCGAATGGTTAATACCCTAGCAGTTGAGAATGAGGCAAAACAAACAATAGAGGCTCTGCAAAATGAGTTGCAGAAGACGAAGGAGAAATTGCAGGCTGTTGAAGACCTTAAAAAGCAGTCATGTAAGTTAATCAACTGTTAGATCGTCAGCCTCTTGAAACTTTAGTTCATCCTTCTCACCTTTCTCTTGTCTTTGTCACTAGTACAATGCTCTATCCTAGTCACACTTAATATCTCATGGTAAAGAACTGCTATACAAGCATTTTGGAGGTGCATCTATTACTTGTGCACAGTTCTAATACTTCATTAAATGGAACTTCCTGAACTTGGGCTTGGGGATCCTTGGGGTTTAGGGGTGGATGGGAGTGTGGGTTTGCAGTGTCGCTCCTTTAATTCAATAGCAGTTGGGACAATTTTAATCTCCATGTTATTGGCACGGGTTTTGTGAATGTCTGTTTAACTTGTCATGAATATTGTTCTTCCCTTCTTTCCTGGAGGACATGTACAAAAACTTAAAAAGCTATACTGCACCTGGAGGTCTTACTCCTAGAACTTTTTATGTCAACTAGGCGAAATTGCATTTTACATAAAAAGAAACTTCTGCAAAAGTATGGCTGACGAGCCAACATAAGCATCTTCCATATTTGCATACGTGAGTGTGGCGGTATTTAATTGGGACAGTGGCCCAATTTAATCCCCTTTTTGGGCGCTACAATACAGAGTGGACTAAACTTTGGCTCTCTAGACGCTAAATGACTTTCCGTAGATTTGAAGATAATTGCTCTAAAGGATAGTTGTCCCATGCTGATGTAAAAGAGGTATCGAGTCAGGTAGTAACTCCAATTACAATTTTTTACATCTATAGTAATGGTGTGGAGACCGTTTGTTGTCAAAGATGCACCGACACTCTCCTGGCACCAGCGAGTTGGTATCCTACATGACATCAACCCGTGATGGAAACACTGGTGGCGTGTTCAAATTATTTTTTTATTTTGTACAGTTGGACACGTCGCCGATACATTTTCAACATGTCAAAGATACATCGTCAACACGTGTTGGAAAATGCAAGGTGGCATGCCCAAATTATTTTATGATTTTGTACAGTTTGACACGTCGTCAACATGATGCCGTTGGGAGATACATTGTCGATATGCCACGACGATACATTGTTGACATGATGAAATTAACAAAAAAAAAAAAAAATATTTTACAATGTAAAAAATCATTTTAAGCAACGTGTTGGGATGTGTCACGTTGGTACTTTTTTCTAAAAACAATGTGTTGGCGTGTCAGTGTTGGTTCTTCCTAGCCCGTCATTATGAGTTTGATGCTCAAGTAGCCTAACTTTGTACTCTGATACTCGGATTCTTCGAAATAGTTGGAGTACCCGTGTCGGACATGACACGACATGATATAGGTATGGATATGGATATGGGTATGGAATATGTGTCGGATCCTCCAAATTTCAATCGAACATTTCGTCGTTTTTGCGTCTTTTTCTTTTATTTATTTATTTATTTATTATCTTTTCCTTTTCTTCTTTCCCACTTTTGCTCTCTATAAACCTAGCGTCGTCGCCGAGAAGGTGGAGAAAGGCGGCGGCGCTAAATTTTACGTTCTTTTTTCTTTTCATTTTTTTTTTTCCCTTCTTTCTCTCTTTGTATTGGTGGTTTAGGGTTTTGTTTGTATAAAATGAAAATGAGTTCCATAAAGTGCTACTTAATGCTCATCTAAGTCAAATTACAATCAAATTCCTCATTTTCTATTTTATATAACATTTAGTAATTTCCATAATTGAAAACTACCCAAAATTCTATTTAACACTTTAAAGTAATTAATTTTGGTCTATTCAAAATGACATCATGGATTAGTAAAAAAAATTGAAGTTTGAAAGACGTACCCATGTATCAGTGTCTGAAATTTGGACTCTTTAGTCATGTTCTCGTATCCTACATTTTAGAAAATAAAAGATCGGACTCTTAGTCCGAGCATCATAATTCTGTACATAAATTTAAGCAATGTTCTTATCTTCCATTGTTCATTGGTTTTAATAAATCATGATTTATTTATTTATTTTGGCAATTGGCATAAGTGGTTATTCTTGCAAACCTTTCGTTTGAGGTCTCAATAGACTTGTGAAAATCTAGGCAATGTTTCAATAAGGAATTGTAAGTATACTGTCCAACAACTGGTGCTGAATTTCTTGGCATAGAAGGCCAGCACTTAGCTGCCAAGACAGAGAAATGGGCTATGGCTTTACCTTTCTAAATGGAGCTAAGATCCTTATGCAACTAAAATATATTCTTTATCAGGCTTTATATTTGCTCTTCTACATTTGTGCGGCGCCTTCATATTCATCAAAAATACTCTTTATTTCACTCACTGGCTCATTTTTGTTTTCAATCATGATTTTTGACATGCTCTAATTGGTTATTTCACTTTAGCTGATGCTGGCACACTGGTTGACTCCTACATTGCTGGAAATATCAAGCAGTTGAAAGAGCAAATTGCAACACTTGAAAAACGGGAGGAGAGGTGAATATTAAATAAAATTCTCTAAATATTTCTGTAGCATTTACATTTAGCTCCTCTGCATAAAAGTTAAAAGTCTTTGAGTATTTGATGAAACAGATATAAAACAGTTTTTGCCGACAGAATCTCAGTTTTTAGAAGGGCTTGCTGTGAACTTTTTGGTTACAAGGTATGTCATGCTGGAACTTTCTTTTTGGTTCTCAAACTACAATTACTAGTGTGGGTGTTTTGGCTCCTCACAGGCAGTAGCTAAGTTTACGTGAAAACAGTATGACAAAGGTACATCTTTCTAGTCAAATCAGAGAACTGCCCCATTACATAATCAAAGAATTGGTTCCATGTAAAAACAGCATTTAGTGGGGATTCAACATTGTCATTCTGCTGCCAGCCTCTCGTCATGCTTGTTTTTGACATCAATTTTTTTTTTCTTTTTCCCAGTTTCCTCTCATTTGGATTTTCCCATTTTCTTGTACAATTTACATGTACCCACTAAATGCGATTGACTTTCTTTAATGGGTGTTATGGACTGGTCCTGTTCTTTGTTGTGACAATCACTATGTCGAGATAATAAATAGCGTAAATCATTGGATGTAATTGAAATTTCAATCCTTCAATTCCCTTTTTCCCTCCACTCAATCGAAAAAAGAGAGAAATAGAGATTCCTGGCTAAGTTTAGAACTCTAACAAGAAAAAGATATTGGCTCAGGATTCACATTTTATGTTTGATTAAATAAGATACTGAAATAGATATTATTGCAAGTTAATAATACAAAATTTAGGAATGAAGAAGATATGATGTAGATGTGCACTAGAATTTCGTGTAGTTCTCATGTGTAGGATTTGGATCACACTAGAAACTGCCCTGTTCACTTTACTAGCATTCTCTGATTCGTTTTATATCTATCAAATCACATGCGATACAAGACATGGCCTAGTGAATTTCCAGTATTCTTTGAATGAACGTTCTGTTGAAAGATGAGTAGGCTCATTGGTCTATTAGTGAAAATTCAAAGACCAACAACTACTGATAAAGTATTAGCAGTGGTGGTTTGGTGCATTTGAGTTATGGTAAACAAGATAGGTTTATTTTATTCCGTATCTTGTCTCTATACTAATATAAACAGCCTACATGTCTTCTGGACTGAATTTTTTTCTCATATTTCCAAAGTCTGTTGAAGTGATCTTCGAAATACTTTGCCAGATTGTTATGGATGACCACCAACGCTCGGATGGAATTCCAGTTACTCGCTTTACCCTTCACTCGATCTATGCACAAAGCGACAACGAAAAGCTTGAATTTGAATATGAATCAGGGAACATGAACTTTTTGGTAAGCTTGATTAACTTGATCTTTTTTCTCCTCTTTGTTGAAGAAGATTCTTTTTAGTCCCTTAAAAAATTTTCTTCCATCAATAGTGTATACCTCTCTTTTACTTTGCACAGTTTCTATGGATCTTGTTTCGAGGTTGTTGACTTACTGTCTTCTTCATTGATGGATTCCTAGAGTAAAATTGGATGCCACTTTTTTTTTGAGTTTTGGGCTACAGGAAAAATGTGATTTTTTTCACGTTAAAACCTTTAGATTTAGCAAATGTATTCCAATATCGTGGGGAATATCAAATGGAAACGTAAGCATTTCTTTTTAGGGGAAGCTCTTGCGTAAGGAATATTAAATGACAACAACTGATGGTAATAAAGGGCGGGAAAATTGTAATTTAGTGATCTATGAGGTGGGGAATGGACATGTCTTTGTTCAAAAATGATTTACTAAGCACCTTGCATGACGCATTAATTAATCGGTGAATAAGTTCAATGGTAGGTCCTAGGAATTAAATGATTCAACAATTAATTTATGTGTCATGTCGTTGTTGCTTAGCACAAGTTAATTAATGGTGCTTAGTACCGGAGAAATGACCACGATTTCTACTTGTAATGTTAGAATTTCTTGAACGTTGCTATTAGTTATGCTTTGCAGTCAAGGCACATACATATCAATCGATGTACAGTATGAACTAAGACGTTTTTCTTCTTCCCTTCTTTTTCGATGTAGGCAAATGAGTATGCCTCACATCCTGAATTATCTCGGCAGGTTTGAACTAACTCCTTTCTGTGACGTGCTATTTTCTTTTACTGCCGTGCACCAAATTTTTCCTGTTCAGGACATGATTGAGTGATGGTTTTGCAGGTTGAAGTATTCATCCGAAAGATGAATTCAATTCCGGCTTTTACAGCCAACCTGACAGTCGAATCTTTCAATAAGCGTACCCTCTCTTAAAATGTAGCAACTTGTATTATTGCTTTCAAAGTGGCCCAATCCTTTTTTTTTCTTTTTTTCTTCAGCGCGTTTGGTGTGAAAGTTGGTGCGTTTGCTTCAATTATATAAACATGTATTCATGTACTGGCTTTCTTATTTTTCTTTTTTGGTGATTTTTTTTGCTACTGTAAATATTTATGAACTCTATATATGATGAAATTTGACATATTTCATAAGGCATTAAATTCAGTATACGCTTTTGGCATATTTCTGTTTATGATTTGAGTGTTTCTAATTTGGGGTCGTAGTAGACTTTATACACTTAAACCCACACGACATTTCATACAATAATGCATGTGCATTGCATCAATTTTAAATGTCCTTCGCTCGATTTCGAGTGCAATATGAGTATGGTGTGGTCGATAAATTTTTATTTAAATAGGGATTTGTTAGTTCGATCATGTGAAGAAATGAGGACGACACTGTGTGTCACAATCACTTGAGAACTGGTCACGTTTAATCAAGAAGGTGGTGGAAACCCCGATTGGAGGAAGCATTGAATTTGGAGCGAGAGAGCGTTGACTTAAATCAAGTCCAACTGGTAATTGAGAGGTGAAAGCATGAGGGCATAGGGCAGTGGAAACATAAAGCCACTAGAAAAGGTCCTATGTTTACGCAAATCAATTCGAATCATGCATAGTGCGCCCATATCAAATATATCCAATATTGGGTCCTCTTTTTTTTTTTTTTTTCCATGTACTTTAAAGTGTATTATTCGAGAAATTTGACGATGTTTGAAGGATGTTTTTCAAACAATTCTCCTCAATCCCCGTGTCATGCATTCTATATTAATTTGACACAAAATTAAGAATTGTTTAAAAGTAAATTGAACTATTTAAGTTATAACACGATTTTAACCCATTCTCGTAAAAAATGCAACTTTTAAACGTAGTCGCGCTTTGACTCTAGAGTCCTCTTTCTAATTAGATAAGAAACATTAGCGTGGCCAACATTAGTGTAAAAGAACCCAACCCACCGATGCCAAAGTTGGTATGACCAATTTGTGAATGAAGTGTTGACATCAAGTTTTGAAGAAGGGCTCATGTGGCCAGGTTTGAGCCATACACGTAACGGCTATGTGCCACCCATCAACAAAAACACTTGAAAAAATAAAATAAAAAATGAAGAAGATTAATTAACAAGAATTGCATTTTTGATTTGATAGAATCTAGTATTTTGACAAAATCATACCAAAAGATTTTTGTTGACTTGATCGAATAGTTTAGAGACCTCACAAATAGTGAAAATTGATTACTTGATTTTGCTACCGTAATGCAAATTATTTAGTGGACATTAGTCAGCACTAGAGCTTTCCAACATTCGATGAATGAAAATAATTTGACTTCTCAAAAGTCATGTCAAACAGGTCCAAAGAGCATCTCTAATGATGATGTATAATTGAGTGTAAATTGATATCTTCAAAATCACTTTTGCATCCTCATTTATATCTCGATGAATCTAAATCCATCTTTTGCCTGTCGTGGATGTAAAAAATATATATAAATTATGATTTTTTTTTAATTTTTTTGCATTTTTTGCCGAAATATGCAATTTGTATCTCCTTTACGTTTCTTCATTGGAGAGATTTTCGATTATTTTGAAGATCTAAAACTCTACTTTAAATCATCATTGAAAATGCTCTAACTATCCTAAACAACACAAGAAAATAACTACACTACACTTCTACCAATATAAACGTAAAATAAACATAAATAATTTGAATATGTTAGATAATATGAAAACTTTATTCACCACCAACCCAGCTTCCACTTGTGTGTTGATCCGTTACCAAACCAAACAAGCTCAAGGGAGGTGTATCTATAGTCGACATTGTCGTTTTTCAGCTTCACAGCTCCAAAATCTCTCTTTATTTAAAAGAAGCAAAAATATGTAAATGCCAATGTTATTCATCATACGATTAAACATATTGTTTCATCTCTAATCCAACGTTCGACTATATATGTTTTTGCGCCCCGGGTGGTGATGGTTGGACACTTCATCTTAAAATTTATCTTTTTTATTACATTAATAATATTTTTCTCTTTTTCGTGATTCTTGAACTAACAATTTACATATAAAATGACATGTATTTGCGATTTTTCCTTTTCACATGTTAAGATTTCGTTTTCGTTAAATTAATATGACTAAATTCTTATGTCAACTTAAAACAACAACATAATTTAGCTTCTGTTTGGCCTTCATTTTCTAAAATTTATTTTTTTTTTTTTCAAATTTTCGAGACCCACAATTTCTTTTTATCAATTTTTCAAACATACATTTCATCAACTTCTGTCAAAATCTTCAAATAATATATATATATATTTTTTTTATCTAAACCAAACATGGGCTTACTATTATTCATGTTGTTCCATCTATATGTCAATTCTTGATGTTTATGTGTTAATGTTTGGGAATTTATGTCATTTCAAATTAGGGGGCCGGAAATCTTAGGGTTATACTTTCAAGATTCTCCATTAATCCCACTAAATACAATGTACCTCTTAGCGTCAGCAAAGGTTCCCGTAGTTGAGACGACATTTGATAATTTTGAGAATCTTTATGTATGTCTAGTTTTATTAGTCACAAAATTTAAACATAATAAAAAATAAATAAATATGAAACTTATCTTATCCAAAGACAAAAATAGAATCACAAGTTTGCACTTAATGCGCCCTGACTTCATATATCGAGTGAAGTGTCTTTTCATCTCATGATAACTTTCGTATTCGCCACTTGAAGGAGATCGTGTGAATTTATGACCGTAGTCCGTGGCTTCTTCATAATCTTCATTAATGTGTATAAAAGCATTCCCAAACATATTCAGTTAATCTAGAATAGAAAGGTCAAGAACTTCTTCCAGAATCGATGTGTTTCATCAAAGCCATTGTAAATTCTATACCTAGTAAAATTAAAAGTAAATTTTAATTATACTATTGAAAACACTGGATATCAGACAGTCAAAACTTCAAATATTAAAGTTTCTAATGGTTCAGATTGCAACATGCAAATTGATACCGTGTTCGAACAATTTTAACTAAGTGCATACTTCAAATAACGTGATATTCCTCAAAGGGAAACATTCATGGGCCCCGTGCCACAAGTCAAACAACCCACTAATTAACTAATTAAAAATACAATAGTATCCGTTTTCTTATTTCGCAAAATTAACTAAAAAAATAATCAAAAGTAACGAAGAACAACTTCTTTTGTATTTTCTTCCTTTGACTTGTTGATGAGAAGAAATCAAACCCATCGATCTTAACTTTATCATCACTTCCGTACCGTACTCTACCACGACCACCACTTAAGTTAAGAATCCTAACATTTACTATCAACATGTAAATTATCATAGAAATGAAAATTCAGCTCGATAATTTGGACGATCGAGGCAACTCAAAATGGGTGTTAGCAATTCCGATTTTGATGATCATATACGACTAACCATATAATAAATGAATTAGTTCATAATCATAATAATGAAAGGTGCAAGAATTTCAGATTGATTAATGGAGTAAGTGTTTTGCTGATGAGGCTCTTGCTCATAGTCAAACAAAAACAACCGTTGATAATTTTGAATTTTCGAAAAGTATATTCAAAAAGTAAAAAGTAATATAAAAAATCTCACTTTTAAGTATCCAATCCACTTCGTTTAGTAATGCTAGATACCAATGAACGTGGAACTACAAGATAAAAGGACAAATCATTTTTAAGTGGATAAAATTCATTTCTACTTTAAATTAATTTATTTAAAAGTTAATTATGTATTTGTATATTTATTTAAAAGATTATTTATGTAAAATTCGATATCATTTTTATCGAAAGTCTAGCACGTGAAAAAAGTCGACTCTAAAATTTAAATTCATGACATTTTTCTGCTCTTGAACCATCTTTTCTAAAAATAATCTTAGAGATAGAAAGAATTATTTTATTTATTGTTTAATTCATATAAATTAAATTAACATTATATTGTATTTTTATCCGTCTATCTTTTCAACAACTTTCCACTTAAGTTTATTTCAAGGATTAATCTTCTTCGTCCAGCACGGTTGTTATTTCAATTAACTTTAAGGGTATGTTTGATTACATTTATTTTTCATAGAAAATGTCAGTTTTCTATTCAAATTTCTACTTTGAAGTGTTTGATTGCTATTTTTTTTTTTTTTTTATTTTTCAACTTTTAACAATATGTCTAATTTTTCGTATTTTTAAGTAAAACTTTTTCTTCATTTCATGGAAAATGTCAGTTTTTCACTCAAATATATACTTTGAAGTGTTTGATTGCTATTTTTTTTCATCGAAAATATTTTTCAACTTTTAAAAATATGCTCAATTTTCCTTATTTTTAAGGAAAACATTTTCTCTGAGGAGAGTATGTTTTTATTTTCCTCAAAAGAAGGAATTTTTTTTTTTTAGAATATATTTTTCATACCAATTAAAACCACTCTAAAAGTCTATATATTAGTATTAAAGAATAAAACTAAAAAAGCTTAATTGATCACAAAAAGTCAGACATAAATTAAAATATATGCTTGACCTACAAGGAATAAAAAGGTGGTAAATAATAAATTAATTAAAGACGAATTAAGGTATAATAAAGGTCGTAATCCGTATGTTTGCCAATAATCTAACATGTCGGCATAAAAGTACAACTGCTATAAATAAAAAATTAATTAGGTGAAGAATGTGGAAGTCTTTCACCCTACAAATTTGAAGACCAAATTGAATAAAAAAAAAAAAAAACGATCGTATCGCATAATGGGAAGTCTATAAACTTACTTATAGCGTAGTAGTGTGAAATTTTGGTGACGAAGAGTCGACATCGAGGTGTCAAATCTTGTCGTCGATGTCAATTCTTAGAAAAGATCAATATATTATCCCTAAATTAACTTTTATCCGTTGAGTGATAACCCTTCCAAGTATAATGATTTAAAGGTTGAAAGTCTATAAAATTATTTATAGTGTGGTAGTGTGGAACCACCGTGCAAAGATACAAAGCATTTGGGAGAAAGGTCGAGACTCATTTTATGAAAAATTATATAAATATTTAATGTCGAACATCAAATTCTATAATTTATTTTGAAAATTGTTCAAAAATGTGAAGGTCTTTCTTTCTTTCTTCTCTTTTTTTTTTGGAAACATAGTTGAAACTTAAATATGCATATAATTTCTAAGAGTAAAAAAGAAATTGGATGTGTTTTTCAATTTTAGTGGATTAATTTTTATGAATAATTTTAATATAAGTCTCTAAAAATTAAATTTCTCAAGTATTAATGCAATTATATGTTAGGTTATATTATTAGTTGATTAATATCGTTTATTAATTATTATAAATATATTGAATTTCAATGTTTAATATTTTATTTCATTGCTGCCTCGTTAAAGAAAAAAGAATTTTCACAATTTGTGACTATAGTAATAATTGCACTTGTAGAAAGTGCAATTAAAGTTTAATTAGTGCAATGGTGGAAATGTCAACAAAGTTATAATCAAGATTAGGAGAGATAATTGAAGGTTTAGAAACTAGTGGAAGGAACCCTATATATATATATATATATGTATTGCCGATTCGGCCGACTAAACTAAACACGTTTTCAATAAATTTAAGGCTAACGTCGTGAAGGCGGACAAAGAGTCATTTAAATTTGATCGATTACTCGTTTTCGTGACTTGATTTATTGGAAACACGTCCTTTTATGAACGAGAGTTTCTTCGGGACACAAAATGTATTTCAACTACCTAAATCGTCGTTTTCTTAAGTTCCAGCTATTTATGTCGGCTTTTCCTTAATTTATCTATAGTGTGTTTGCATATAAAATTGAGTGATATGTTTACCTAATGGTTCCCTTTTTGACATTTGATGAACATAGCCGTGTAGAAAGTAACAAGATTAAGTAGGGTAATTAAGGTTCATTGGATGTAATTTTTTACCTTTCTGGTTTAGTATGATAATTATTGCATCTGCCAATGTTGACACACTAACTAACATAGAGAGCCGCGGATTCCAAGGATTGCCTCTTTCTCAATCAAACTAAGTTGTAACGGTCGTTTGGTATCACTTCTGCTTTTGTTTATGATTCTACTTATTTTGAAAGCTCTTTTAGTTAGATATATTACTAAAAAAATTATCCAGAAATGTTCAAAAATAACTTCTTAATCTCAATTTTTTACCTTTCTGGTTTAGTATGATAATTATTGCATCTGCCAATGTTGACACACTAACTAACATAGAGAGCCGCGGATTCCAAGGATTGCCTCTTTCTCAATCAAACTAAGTTGTAACGGTCGTTTGGTATCACTTTTGCTTTTGTTTCTGATTCTATTTATTTTGAAAGCTCTTTTAGTTAGATATATTACTTTTAGAAAAATTATCCAGAGATGTTCAAAAATAACTTCTTAATTTCATAAGCAACTTTTGACTTTTCAAAATCACGCCGAACGAATCCTCGATAATATATAATATTATAAATTAGGATTTTAATTATTATTTCATAATGCACAACAAATATGGCAACAATGTAAGTTTAGTATATTAAATTAAATACAATTAAATAGAAAAGTAAGACATTATAAAATTTATCGACTATTAGGACTGATCTTCTAAGTACCGATGCTTAGCATAAACTAAGTACTCGAGTAACATGACACAATAAAATATGTGGCGGGAGATAATGGTTGATTACAAAATTGAGGAGATCAATTTCGTATCAACTATTATGTCGATTTAGTATAATTCAACGTAAAAAATATGTTTAATCATAGCTTCGTTTTAAGATATATGTAGAGAGGGGGAGAGAGCACAACCATAAAGTTAGAATTATGCTATAATGGAGTCTAGTTGTGAGCTTTTATGCATATGCTGCCGCCACCACGGCAATGGAAAGTTATGTTTTGCATTTGGACTTGTCCGAAAGAAAAAACAGTAGATTATTTAATTTTGTACACAACCTTGCCCGCATAAGCCTGAATTGGTTACCTCCATCCCTGGAGGAATCCTATGAGAGCGTACGGGTTTTGAAACCGAGCCTCTCCAACTAGGTACCGATATGATAATTGATTTAGGTAGGGTGACCAACCTACTAAGGGCACCTATTAGAGTGTGAGACCGCGATCCACAAAATTGGTGCATGGGAGTCACCATTTAGCTGGGGATATAGAGGGAAAACATAGTATGTCACAAGAGCAAGGCGAGGTTTGGAACCATACAATGGGAGGGACGCCTCGCGAGTTGTGCTTTTAGAGATGAGGCCTTTTAGCAAAGCCAGTTTGGGGCCACCAAATCTTGCAACCGATTAAAAGATCCTATGGAGTAAAGGAAGGTGTGGTGTGTACGTTGTCACTCCCTACTTTTCAAAGGTGTCTAGAGGACGGGCCAAATACAAATCGACGACCTGAAAAAACTTTGATAGAATTGAAACTTCATAGAAATGGTGTTTAAAAAGACTTTTTCTTAGAACTCTAATGTATCGTATTATGTATATAGGAGCGAGAGCGACAAATTTCAAACACTTGAGCAAAATTCAAAATCAGATACAATGTGTCGTTGAAAATGAGTGTGCGAAAACGTGATGTTAAATAATATGTTTAAAAAAAAACATATAATTTCAACAATTTTTAATTTCCAAAGAACGATTAAGCAAAATTTAAAATCAGATGAAATTATGTCCGTCTATCAGATAAAAAAATATCGAATCTTACCACCAATTATTTTTTCCACTTGAGTAAAGTTTTGGGGAACAAAGTTGAGTAATTTTAGGTTAGAAAATAGAGTTTGCTCCATTACAAGCCTACAACACACAAGGAAGTGGGATTCANAGAGTTTGCTCCATTACAAGCCTACAACACACAAGGAAGTGGGATTCATAACATAAAAAGGTCTTTTGAGCCCACAGAAATTGGAGCAAGGACAAACAAAATTTCAAGTGTTCAATAAGTGAAGAAGTGAATTACATGTAATATATTCAAATATAAGATCATTTGATTTTATCAAAAGTTCACTATTTCTATCTAGGGCCTATGAATTAGTTCACTCTAGTTGTTACATCACAACTCTTGGTTGATAAAATCATTTTCTCCTCTCCCATACGCTTTTCTTTATGTTTTCCTTTTTACAATTGTTTTTTCATTCTCCTCTCCTCAAAGTATACTAAAAAAAACTTGTCCTCCGTCCTGTCACTTTTCTCGAGTAGCTAGGAGGATGTTTTAGTTAGGTTGTCCAATTAGATTCTCGCATGTTTGAAAAGTGTTTATAAACAGATATGAGTAAGTTATGGATAAGTGTGAATAAACGACGATTTATCTGATATTCAACAGTTTATAAACGTATGTCTAATATGGGCTAATATTACGCACTAAATTTATTTCCATTATGAATGTATTGTAAACATGCTATAATTAAAGATATTTTATTTTCTTAGTTGATTTTTGAAGGTGGTGGTGGCCGGTGGGAGAGGTGTGAAGTGGTGCAACATCGATAAGAATGGATTTTTATCTTTCTAAAATTGAAATCTAAATCCATTTGTTTACTTGCTTTTTGGAGAACACGTATAATGCCACCATGTGTGTATGAATTGACCTAAATTAATCACTTAATGTAAATTATTTTTGTGTAAGCGTCAACTTTGCATGACAATACGGAGACAAACTCACCAACCAACAATGTTGAGAATAAAAAGTAAAAACCAATCAAAATTTAAAACATAAGCTTACTTATAATTCACACATGTCCACACTACCGACAATCTTTCTTCACCACCCTAAATGCTCGCATACTTCTAAATGCTCATCGTCTGAACGTGAATGAGTCGA
>CAIGRT010235079.1:0-18110 GCA_903798405.1 Fraxinus platypoda
TTCAAGGAGTGTACAAAGGTAACGGACCCAAAACTATTGATTCACTTTGGTTTTGCTTAAGCTTTAAGTGATTCTGGGTATTAGAATTAGGGAAGATTAGGCTCACTACACTAAAATTTTTTTTTAATTTTGATTAATACTGTTAAAAGTAATTAAAACTGTTAATACCGTATTGATTGCGTTTAAAACTTAAAAACCCCGAAAAAAAAAAATCCCAAATCAGAAAAGGGGAAATCCGTGAACCAGAAGATCATCAAGAAACGCAAGAGTGAGCTATAGTGAAATTCTAGGTTTAAACAGAAAAAAAAAAAAAAGCGTAGTGATGGATGTGTCATCACTGCCATTCGGCTCTTGGTACTTCCACAATTTCACAGATTACAGGTTCTCATAACAATGAGTTTGATTTTCCAACAGCTAATTATCGCTTCTTATTTGAATCTGGCAATCTCAATTTTTGGAATCGAAGTTGCCCTTCCATCATTAATGCTCCGCCGCTTCTTATTCAAATTCGGTAATCTCAATAAACTAATGGTTATGTGTATGAGTTGAGTCATTTGTCTGAAGAAGAGTCTTGGATTCTATCTTGCCAGAAAACATTCATAGTGAACCTTTGACCTACACACTTGATTGAAATTTGCAAGAGCATCTTGAAAAGATGTAGAGGATAGCCGCTTGCCATTGTTGCTATTAGTGGAGTGTCGTCTTCAAAAAGGAGATTAACATTGAAGAATGGAAGATACTCAATGGTGGTTGAAGAATGGAAGATACTCAATGGTGGCCTTGGCTCTGAATTAGAAGGTAATGATCAACTTGAGAGTATGAAAATCATTTTGTTACTCAGATTTAAGTATCTGTCGTATTTCCTCAAACCATGTTTTCTATATAGCAATTATCCGGAGGATCATGAAATTGAACACAAAAGAGTATCACATGTTAACAACATGAAAAGAGTATCTTATAAGTTTTATCATCAATATATGTTTTTTTATCTTGCATTTATGTGGTATTGTGGTATAAAAGAAAAGTAATATATTCATATTGTTCATAGCTTTTTTTTTTTTTTTTAACTTTTGGGACACGAAGGAAACTTAGGGAGAGGGTGTAACAGGGATCAGATGGCATACGTGGAAAGGACTTTTGGACGCAGTTAATACGGAAATTCCATTGAATATATTTTGGGACTTTGAAGGCGGAAGACATCCCATTCGGACAGGGAAGTATTGCAAGACTCAAGGATTAAGGTGAAGAATTGTTGCTGGAATTTGCATAGCGAAGATCAAAGTTTAGCTCTTTTTCACCTTTCATTGTTCAAGAAGCCTGTGAATGACTTTCTAATCTTCTTTGTATTTTCCGCCATGATGAAGTGCTAAAATTCTACATGTTAGGATGAGCGACGTAGCCTAGATCGTTTTTATTNATTGAGTCGAAGAGAGAAGAGGAGACGTATCGCTGTAAATGGTGATGAAGCAAGTTTTTCATACGTGGTGATCAATTTAATGAAAAACTTTGCCATTAATTCAAGATCACCGTTGTCATCTCTATCCTTATCTATCAACCTCCATTGAGTTGCAGAATATATAAGGTTTAATGTTGGAGAGTTAAATGTAAATATTTATAACTCGTCGCAAGGCACTTTGTATGGTACCGGATGTTGTTAAAGATAGAAAAGAAATTAAAATCTTGTATACTAATATCACCAGCATATAATTGGTAAACGTAAATTTGTCTTTTATTTTTTTAATATTGCCATAATGTAGCTCTCTAACATTACACCTTTTCGATTTACGCAAATGTAAATTTGTCACTTTTTTTTTTGCCACTTTGCCCACAAGGTTGGCCTTGGTGGATTTGGAGTGGTGGTGAAAGAGTGGTTGAATTTGCATAAATTGATATATTTTAAGATTTTAATTGATGTTTTGTTATTTTTTGAGGTGTTGTTATTTTTTTTAAATTTGTATCACTTTTCTGAGTGTTTGTCGCTGTTTTGAATAGCGCGCCACTTTTTAAAAAAACTTCACTTTTTTCTAGTGACAAACATTACTTTTAAATAAAAAAGTGATACTTAACTTTATACAGTATTTTTTACTTTAAAAAACTTTTTATATGATTAATGGGTTGGTTGAGTTGGTGGATGATGGTGGCGGTGAATTGACTTAAAGATATTTGACGTTTTGACTGATATTTTGTCGGGGAACTGACTTAAAGTTGCTTCACAATGAATGGAGAAAGAGAGACGGTGGTTGTGTCGCTTTTTTTTTTTTTTTTTATAAATTTCTATCGCTTTATTAAACCGACTCTAATGTTTTAATTGATATTCATATTTTAATAAAATGTGACATAATATCACTTTTTTAACGAAAAGTGACACAATGTCACTTCTTTTTAGAGATGGCAACGGGGCGTGGGCCTGCCCATTTTTTTTTTTTTTAAATTTTCAGTTGAAATACAAATTCAAAATTTTAAAATCCAAAACAAATAATGCTCAAATTAATTACATCAATATCCAAAACAAGCATTCGAAACAAACAATGTTCAAAAAATTTTTTTTTATTCTTCACGGGGCGGGTTCGGGGAGAGGGGTGGGGCGACGATTCCCGCCCCACCAAGGGGTGGGATGGGCTTTTTTGGCCATCACTACTTCTTTTTAAAAAAAGTGATACAATGTCATTGGTTTACATTGGGTGACCACCCAGTGTGTTGTTGAACGATCGCCCAGTTGAATATTTGAGAGCTGCCCATTTTTTTTTTTTTTTTTTTAATTTTCTGTCATTCTTTTTGAGTTTTTCACTTTTGTTTTTTTTTTTTTAAATTTCTCATTTTTTTTGAATTTGTATCTTTTTCGAAAATTTCTGTCACTTTTTTTTAGTGTTTGTCACTTTGTTTTCTATCACTCTTTTGAAATTTCTATGACTTTTTTAAATAACAATATTTTTTAATAAAGTGACATTATATGTCATTTTTTTAAAAAAAGAAATGACATTCAACTTTTAAAAGTGACATTGACAATTAATTTTACACGATATTTTTTATTTCCAAAATACTTTTTATATGATTTTTCAAAAGACTTCAAATTTTAAGGGTATTTTTGTAAGTTGTCCTTAGAATTAAAAATCGACCAGTTTGGTCCGATTCTTGTTCTAGAATTTTGAATAGGTAAATTCCAAATGAATCAGAATTTTAACGTATTTTATTAAGTCGTTAATAGAACTTTAATTATGAAATCGAACCAAAGTTACCAAACAAATTCATTTGTAAGATTCTTATTATTCTAGACTATTTGTTTCCATCAAACATGAATTGTACCCACTATTAATTTCACATGTAGTATTGTTTGATTTAGACAAAAAATCAAAATTTTAGCAGATTTTGATAAAAATTAATAGAATGTGTTGTTTAAAAGTTGCGAGTCCTTCATGTATAGGTAAAATTGATAATTGATTTTGATTCAGATTTTAATTCATATTTTTTAGTTGAATCGCAATGTATTAATTATCTTGAAATGGCCCAATATTTGGTTAATTTAAACGCGCAAAATCGCTTTAGGACCACGCGACTTTGGTTCCAAAAAACTCTCAACACTTTCAAGAACAATTGGGGAAAACTCTAAACCCTAGATAGCAGTAGACTTCTTTACTGTTCTGATAAAAAAACCATCCCAAGAAACGATATTCAACACAACAATGGCGAATAGACGCTGTATTCAAAACCTAAATCGTTATCTCCACTTCCTTAAAACCCTAGCTCCGTACCCGAATCCCGAATCCCGTGCGCCTACCTCGAAATACACTCTCCACTCTGTCTTGACCCACAAATCACAACATCGCTTATTCAACAGTAATGATATTAACGGCCAGAGTGTATTTTTCCGGCACTTTTCTTCCAGTAATCGAAATGACGATACTGATAAAGAAGGAGAAGGAGAAGATGATGATGATGATGACGACGACGACGACGATGAAAGTGAAGGAGATGACATAGAGAGTGCGGATGATGAGAGGGAAAATGACAGAGCTGTATTGTCTGGCGAGGATAAAGAAAAAGAAGCAGCTGAAATCGGGTATCAAGTCATCAGCCCGCTTCAAAAGTCCGACCGGGTCTTCAAACCATACGAACCGGCTTTCGCTGTGGTTCAGGTTCATTGAATCATGGCACCCAATTTTTCATTTCCGTTTGTTTTCTTTAATCTTTTTTGAATACGGAACGAGGATTTAAATTCAATTGAGTTTCAGGGAAGTGTGGTAGCTAAGAGCATGTTTTGCCTAGCTTAATTCTTAAAAAGGTTTAATTATAAGTAACTTTAAAAGAAAGTAGATTTTTTTGTTTTTTTTGAAGAAACAATCTAGTTATCGTGTTAGGACACAAAAAGTTATGAAAAGCAACTTCTATTTACCTTATTCTTAGCCAAACATGTTCTAAGTACAGCTGCTGGAGCATAATGTATAAAATACCAATTATTTTCTGCCATACTGAAAAAGGGCTGTATGTTACTTTCGTTCAGCAAAATAATTCGGTTCTGTAATGATCACAACTTTGTACACGTGTATAACATTGTTTGCTCAAATGATTTTTTTACTGCTGTTGTTGTGGATTGCTTAGATTGGGTCGCATCAGTTTAAGGTGAGCAATGGGGATTGCATATACGCAGAGAAGTTGAAGTACTGCGACGTCAATGATAAGGTTATTAAATTGACAATTAGTTTGCATTGATTCTCTTTTATAGGTCCTATCATTTATCAGAAGTGTGGAAAAAATTATTTCTTATTGCTTATAAGATTTCTAGCCTTTTTTGTTACTTTATATGGAGGGTTGAATCTTGAGATATTCATTTAATCTCATCACAGATTCACAGGGTAGCTGAAAATTAAATTATGGTTTGCTGTAGATATGAAATGGAAAGTTTTGATAGCTTGAACTTTTCTGGGAGTACTTTGCAAATATCTTGGACTTAACAGTACTAATTCTTTGTTCCAAACAAAACCTCGTGCAGTTTATAATTCACCCAAAGATTCATATTCTCCTACGGCATCATGCTGTTAATCATTAAAAGTTAAATTTCTGATGATGCTTTATGATTGAAGATATAGGTAATAGGTCCTAAATTTGATATCTGCTATTTGATTGCTTTTAGACTAAATGGACTTCTCCATCTTTCTTTTGTAGGCTTCTACTTTTGGACTAAAAATGAACTTCTATGTCTTTCTATCCAATGCTTCTACATTTGGACTAAAATGAACTTCTGCGTCTTTCTTTCCTAGGCTTCCGGTAAATTGACTCCATATATAGCTATAGTCTAACTTGTTTCCATCAAAAAGACTGTGCATGCGTGGTAATGGTACTCCATCCTATGTAGCTGTCGTTCATTTTGATCTGAAAAGCATCTTGAAGAAAATCTATTGTTGTCTTCATTCTCTTCTTTTCTCCTTTTTTTTTTTTTTTAAATTTTAATTTCACATTGTTGGCCGAAAAAGTATATGAAAGAATAAAGCGAGGAGTTTTTTTTTTTTGTGGCAATATCTCCAACATCTGCATTTATCTCCTGATGAAGGCTTTATCATGAAACATTTGCACATTCATTTCAACTTAGTCTCAGATTAATGTTTTTTGTAAATAAAGGTCCATATCGTCATATATTTTGTTTGGGGCTAGCTGGATACCTCTTTCTCTCTCTCAATGATGTTCTTTTGGAAACCAACTTCATGTTTTCGTATATGTTTTTGTGTTCATGTTCCTAATGCAAAAATTGGTTTGGCAGTTGACATTCTTATACACACTATACATGTCCAATTTTTTTTCAAATTGAATTTGTTTAATTATCTATTTGTTGATGTTAACTATTTATATTAAGTTGGAGTGCTCTGTTGGGAATGTCATCTGATGCAGTCATTGACCATTCTATTGCAGTTGATCCTCAATAAGGTTCTTATGCTGGGATCAAAAACTCAAACAATCATTGGTCGACCAATTTTGCCTGATGCAGCTGTTCATGCTGTTGTTGAGGAGCATGTAAGATACTTCTAGATAGAATACTTAATTCATCTTCAGCTTGTAAGAGATCTGACTACTCTTCATATATAAATGCCTATCTACATAAAACCAAGATACTAAAAATTCGTCAGTCAAGATTTATCAATTATTTTATCATCCTCTGATCGAATTTACTAACAATGGAAACTTATAGCCCCAAGTATTTATTCTGAGGAAAATGTGATTGTGGAATTAGGTGAGCTATACAGAGAAAACTATGGCAATTACAAGCTTTGTGAATCTCGTCATTTTATTTTCTTTAATGTTATTGGTTTGTTAAAATTGTTAGATGGAGAGAACAATATGATTTGTTTTTACCTGAGTGATAATGAACTTAAAGTTGTACAAATAAATTTGTGATCCCAAGGACTGGATGAAGGTCTGTTAAAACAGTTTGGCCTTTGATTGATTTCATTAGCTAATGATGGGTGCTATCCTGATATTCTATTGATGATTTTTGTTGTGATACCTAGTGACAAGATTTTCCAATTGAAACTATTTTAAACCAAAAGTGCATATGGGCAGATTAGGATTTAATGGAGCTTCCCTTCCCCTGTGGCTGAAGCTTTGATTGTAACGATTTTCTCTTCCATCTGTTCATCTCACCATCATGTAATTCTATTTTCTTACATTTCTTTTCTCTTGCAGGCATTAGATGCAAAGGTGATCATATTCAAGAAAAAGAGAAGGAAGAATTATAGAAGAACAAAAGGGCATAGACAGGTAATTGAAATTTTTATCAATTAGAATTTTACTGCATTAATATTGTTTGTTTTCATCCGTTTCTTCTCGTGCATGCTCCTGCTCTTTCTTCTATATGTCCAAAAAAAATAAAAATAGATGGGCTATTCTCTAATTAGAACCTTAAAATTGATTCTCCTCTTCTCCCTGTTTCAGGAATTGACCAAATTGAGGATAACAGATATAGTAGGGATTGAAAAAACAGAAGTGCCATCTTCGAAGACGGAGAAGAAAGATAAGCTGCCATCTTTGAATACGGAGAAGAATGAAAAGCCAGAAAAGATACCCGTCATGGCTTAATCTTGACCTGTGCTCATAGAGTTGGCTCTTTCTGACTGATGTTGTTTTTAACAGCTCCTCCACAGCCCATGCCCCCAGGGGGTAGAGGACGGGGCAGGCTGTATTTTCGATTTATTTTCTTCTCTATTTTCCCATATTTCTTTCCCTCCATTTTTCCAGAACTGATATCTGATATAATTATTTGAAACTAGTTGTCAATGCTGCCTGAGACAGCATTGCATCTTCGTCCGTTTTCTCACCTTATAAGCGGGATGTTATGTGAGCAAAAGCCCCAGGGAAACAGCATTGTTGTGAAGCTTCAGGCTCTGTATTAGTCGTGGAAAAGATGTCAATATTTTTGAGCAATTTTTTCCGTCATATCATCCCAATATTAAATCTTTAGTTTTTCATTATCCTTTATTTTATTTATTTATTTATTTTTATTTTTTTAAAGCATTGCTGTGGTGGAAACGCATGGTTGTGGATGGTTTATATCGAGGATTTCAGGGCAACCAATAATAATAATATTACATTTACATCCTAGTATTGAATTTGTAGTTTTTCCTTTTTGATTTTCCTTTTTGTTCGTAGTAATATTTTGCAATCTTAATATCATATTGATTACCAAATAAAAGGTAATTGACGCAATACATCTATTGTTTGCTTTCATTTCTGTTTCTATCATTTCAATTCTGATATTTGGCTCATCAGATTCACCCGAAACATTTTTATCGTCCGATATATCCGTTAAAGCATTGTAAAATGATGAATATACACTATTTTCAAATAAACAAATAGAATAGAATAGAAAAGAAAAGGATAAAAAAGTAATTAACATTCAGAATCCTAGATCTTTTGAACGAACTCGTGTGCGTACGTACGTCCCTAATTGCATTTTTTTGGCTTCATTAACCTCATGACATAAACAGATAAACTTGATCGTAGGATCTCGTTGCCTAAACTTCATCTTGTTCAGACGTATAGTCAAAGGTTGCACACGCTAGACCCCTTTAAAAAGTGAAGGATTGAAAAATTAAGGATATAGAGCATTTCTTTTGGTGTCCTAGAATTGTTTATCAAGCATGGCTAGTCCGGTCCCACATGCACCTGCACCGGTGGAGACCAGTCGGAAAATTAGCCGGTCGACGAGGAACAAGTGTCCACCACCATTTCTGTCGAAAACTTACGATCTTTTGGAGGCGGAGGAAGAAAAAAGAGGCGGCGCTGAAAATGAAAGACAAAAGATTGTTTCATGGAATTCTCAAGGCACCGGTTTTATTGTATGGTCTCCTGCAGAGTTTTCTGAGTTCATGTTGCCAAAATATTTCAAGCACAATAACTTCTCAAGCTTCATTCGACAGCTAAATACTTATGTTAGTCCTCCCTCTCCCTCTTTTTGTCTGAAAAATTGTTAAAAACAATGAAATTGTTGTTCGGTTCTTGTACTTGATTCTGTCTAATGCGCACATTACTAAATCATGAAAGAAAAAGAAGTAAAATTTTGTTAGATAAGCTTGGACCGAAACCCTACTTACCCATATTTCTTGTACGATCAAGACAATGGGTTGAGTCCCGTGAAACAATTCATACGAGTACATTTATATCTTGTTTTTCATAAGTATAATTAACTTTGATTCTTGAATAATTCAAATCACTTCGTCTTCTATCGTAACGCAAGATTTTCCTTTTGTTGTTACCATGGACGACATGATGATGAATACCAAATTTTGTCATGAACTCATAAAATTCAAACCATTTAATGGAAGTACAAAACTGAAATTCAACAAATCATGAGAGTCAAAATTATCTAGCTGCAGCCTTGGAAACTAGATGAGTTTGGCTTAATTAATATATGATTAAGAAAGACGATGAAGGCTCAGTTCTTGAATTCATTATCTCATTACGTCGTAAACCAATGACCAAGTCTTCTCAAGAATTGTTACCGAGTTAAAATTCGTTAGGTTTTCTAACAGAATGTTTGAAATAGGGATTCAAGAAAACGGCGTCAAAACGGTGGGAATTTCAGCACGTGAAGTTCCAGAGAGGGTACAAACATCTGCTCGCAGAAATCAAGAGAAAAAAATGCGACACTAGTGCATTTCCAGCATACCTTAAAGCCTCTGAAGAACACAAATGGATGGCCATGGAAGAAGAAAATAATCGATTATTGATGATGCTAATGGAGGAGAATAAGAACCTAAGAAGGCAGAAAATGGAGCTGCAAATGCAAATAGCTCATTTCAAGACAATTGAAATGAAATTGTGGGAATGCATGAGAAATCATGGCTACCAAAATAAAGTTAGGAGGCTTTGTTAGATGTTGAATTAAGCTATCAATACTACGTGAACAAATAATATTGTACACTTTACCTTATTAAATAAGTCATTAGAAATGGAAAAAAAATCTTGGAGAAATAAAAATTAAGCTAGTCGAAAGTGATATATGTTTGTACGTCGACTTTTTGAATAATTGAAAATAGATATTTTCTTCAGCTTTTGTTCAACACTATTTTGATCGAAATTCAAACCGAAACAATATTTTAACCCTAAAATTCTAGTCAATTGTCGTGCCTCATTTTCCGTGTTGCCTATCTTTGTTCAACATTTGTTTTATCAGAGAATTTGACTTCAATTGTTTATTTATATTCTTTGCTTTTGGAAGTTAGCCCCATTTGACAACCATTATTAGTTTTTTTTTTCTTTTTTTGGGGCAAAAATAAAGAGTTGAAATAGTAATTTTTTGAAGAATGTCTATTTAAAATATAAAAGAAAAAAAATAAATTTACGTGCAAAATATTTTATTGTGAAAATGTGATTAAAAATTTAAAAGTGAATTTGAGAAAAAAAGTTTTGTTTTGGAGTTACACTCTACATGTACATGAAATTTTCTCCGGCACATGTCCGGGTAGATAATTGTACTCTTGGCATTGTCCAGATGAACACCCGGTATTGTACGAGGAAAAAATCATCTGTATATATAACTTTATTCTTTGTTTTAGCCCCCGTTTGATCTACATTATTATCTCATTAAAATGAAAAATATGATCGTTATTCATCACATCAACATTTAAATTCAAATTTTCTATATTTTACGTGACCCCAATAACGACTATACTTTTCATTCTCATTCTACAATAGTTTGGCTCAAACAGGACCTTAATAGTTGTCTGAAACCAAATCTGTCAAAAGATGACGTTGGAGCACGAATTCTCTTGGTTCTTTTGACTTTGATTGCAAATAAATTTATGAACATTGCTACGCAGTCAGGGTCAAAGTATATAAACCCTAAATTTATCGTGTTGGCTAGAGATAAAAGCAAATTTTTTTAAAAATTGTGATTAAACTACAAGAAAATGTCATGAGTAGATGTGCAGAATTATTTTATAGAAAAATTGTGTGATAGAACTTTATCTACTCAAATCTCAATATGATATGTCGATCAGCTTCTGTAGACTAAGGCAGTCTTGCACCACAACTGGTTCGGTGGCACCATCAAGGACCTCTTTTGACACGATTTTCAAAAATTCAAAAATTATTTCTAAGATTAAAAAGTTGTTTTTGAATTCATTTGTATAATTTTTTAAAAGTTTTATATTTAATTAAAATATCTTTCAAAGGAAGCTATCACAATATAATTTCTTACAAAAGTTCCTTAACAAAAAGCAAGCTCTGGTTTGAGCCTCATTTTATAAAAAATTCATTTTTTCAAAACTTATTTTCAATCACATTCTTTAATAAAATAATATTACACGTAAATAAAAAATATTCTTTATTTTTAACCACACATTCTTAAAAAATCACTACTTCAAAATACTTTTTTTTTTTTTAATCAAAATGGGGCTGGAACAAGGGCTAAAATTAGAAGCAAAAATTCTACAAATGAATCCTAAATCATTCAATCTGTATTGATAAAAAACAACGCAGTTCTCCGTTGGTTGAGTTTGACAGATCATCGGGGTGGACCTACTTGAGTACCGGTGGGAGCCGCCGCCCCCACTCAATATTCAGATTTCCCGATTTTTTTTTTCCATATTTTTTTAGTTTTTTTGTTCAGGTTTTTTTAGGTTTTCAGATTTTTTTTTCAAGGTTTTTTGATTTCGCCCCCACTAAACTTCCTTCCCAAATCCGTCCCTGCAAATCACTGCTACCAAGCTTGGTGGAGCCCTTGACACGTGCCTGGATGACCGATTCAAGTTTATCTCCAACAGTACAATCTAAAAATTTGATATTAGTCAAAACGAAAGGGATATGTATGATAGCTGTTGTTCACTTATTCAAATTGACTGACTTTTGTATTCGATTGAACTTCTAGTGCGGGTCATGGAAGCTTTATTCATGGACACATATATGAGCCATGTATGACCATCATTATTTTTCATTAAATTATAATTTATTTTCCTTTCTTTTTATTCACTACACATTTTTTAATAAAATAATATTACACGTAAATCAAAAAATTTATCCTTCTTTTTTAACTACACATTCTTAAAAAAATTACTATTTCTCTCATTATAATGTGAAATAATAAAGGACAAGGCACCAAAAATTATGTGTTACAATTAGTTGACATAGGTCCGTTGGGGTGAACTAGACAAACTACACTATATAGGAAATAAAAATATGCTGGGCCAGCCACCTAAGAGCTGCCCAAAATGGCCCATATTTATTGGCGAGCCAGGCTTGGCCAACCGTCTGTAGAAAGACGAGACTGGCCGGACAAAACCCACAAGCACGGCACTGCCAACCTGTATGCAGAAGGACGAGACTGACAGGACACAACCCGCAAGCATGCATGCTGGACCTGGACAGGCTACCGAAGAGGCAGAGAGCAACAAAGCTTTCCCTATATGCTCGCTAGGCCTTAAAGCTCAGACAAACTGAAGGTGCAAAAAGCCAAAAACAAATTTATCTTTCTCCCTTGAGATATTTAAGGGGAACCTGATTTTAACCAAAAAAACCAAGAAGTACACTCAATCTGCCCAAAATATTACTTGGTGCCCAATCTTGACCACTTGCTCTCAAAAAACTGTTTCAAATTCACTAAGGATGCGTTTGATTGCAAGGGTGGAAAATAGGTGGAAAGAAAATGAATTGCCTAGAAATCATTTTACTGGGAATTGTCAATTATGTGTGTTTGATTAGTATAATTTTCCAGTTGAAAGATGTTGAAAATTTTCATCTTTTGATGTTTGATTGGCTTTAATTTTTCACCTTTTTTACTGTAATCTGCCAATCTCCTGCCATTGAGTTCCCACCTCCACTATTTCCACCTTCCTCCACCACTATCGGAATCCTGCCTTCCTCCACCGCTGCCTGTCTTCCGGCGTTGATACCAACAGCACCAGTTTCCCTCCGCCATTAACTCCACCAGCAGCACCAGATTTCCCTCCGCCGCCACTAGCACCAGCACCATCTTCTTCTCCTTCGAACTCCACTATTTTCCACTCATTCATCCGCCTCTTCCACCATCGCACAACAAAAGAATTTCACCAACCAAGAATATGAAGAATTAGAGGCCGACCCGTACGACGTCGCTACCCTCCCAAACCCTCACTACGACTTCACTCCCCTCCTCAACTTCTTCTCAGCCTCCTAGTATATCCCTAAATCCGAGCCTGACCCACTGGTTCTTCCACTGAATTGATACGATCCACCCCTTTTTTCTTGGCCAGCAACCTTATTCCGATGGCAACACCGTTTTTCCCCCTTGCCAAGAAAATAAAAAACCACCAAATCTTTGGGAAAATGAATTCCTCATTTATGTGGAAAAAGGGGTCACGTGAGGATTAAATGGAAAAACAATTGCCTGGAAAATTTGACCTGTCAAACAGCCTAAAAGTTGGAAAATGGTGTGATATTTTCCATTTTCCATGGAAAATTCGGTAAATCAAACAGGGCATGAGGCATTGAACAAAGGTAATAGTTCAACAGCCCAAGAGAATCGCCATAACTAATATCAGTGACCATTACAGTAACCAACTGCAGAAACACTTTGCAACATGTCATAAATATATAAATAAATGCAAGAAAAGAAAGAACAAAAATGTTCATAAAAAGAAATCAAACAGGCTGTCTTGGGAATTTTAATAAGCTATTGCAAAGACAAGGGCTGGCGAACGGAACGATAAGAGAAGCATTAATGAAGCCAATATCCGTTCCATTCGGACGTGTATCTCTATTCGGATAAGGTAGCCTTGAGCTCACCATTGTTGTGCAGTTCCATCACAATATCACAACCTCCTACCAACTCTCCTTTGTAATATAGCTGTGGAAAGGTTGGCCAGTTTGAGTACGTCTTTAATCCTTGCCTTATCACCTCGTCGGTTAGAATATCGAAAGAACCGAACTCGAGTCCCTCCTCCTTCAGGGCATTTACTACTTTGGAGCTGAACCCACATCTCGGAGCATCTGGTGTACCCTTCATGAAAAGCATTATGGCTGATGAATTTACCAAATGTTTAAGGCGATCTTCGAGGGTTTCACCAGACTGGATCCCTTTCTCAGATAGAACCTTCTTAAGTTCTCCGCTCTTTTGCATCTCCAACACAATGTCTGATCCACCAATGAGTTCACCCTTTATGTATAGCTGAGGATAACTCGACCAGTTTGAATAAACTTTAAGGCCTTGACGAACCTCATCATCACTAAGAATGTCGAAACTCCCAAACTTGACTTTCTCCTCTGTAAGAATGTCAACAACCTTGCGGCTAAAACCACATCGAGGTTCATCGGGTTTTCCTTTCATAAACAGCACGACATCACTAGAATTTATCAGACCTTGCAGTCGAGAAGTCAGAGCTGCAGTCAAGCCTGAAGGACCTGTAATGCCTCCCTGTCCACCATCAGGTTTGGTGGCTTTTATCTCACTGGGATCGGATATTTCAATTCCGTGATCTTTGAAAACATCTCTTAGCTCACCACTTTCGTGCATAGCAATTGCAATGTCACAGCCACCAAGCAGTTCACCCTTACAGTATAGCTGAGGAAACGTTGGCCAGTTGGAAAATTTCTTCAATCCTTCACGAACATCATTGTCTGTCAATATATCAAAACTTCCAAATTTAACCTTCTCTTTCTTCAATAAGTCAACTACTTTTTGACTGAAACCACATTTGGGGGACTCGGGGCTCCCTTTCATGAAAAGCATGATACCATGAGAATTAACAAGCTGCTCAAGTCTCTTTTTGAGTCTGTCACCTACAGCTGAAGGTGATAGGGTCCCTTCCCGAGGGGAACCATTTTCTTTAGCAAACTCCTGAACTGTTTCAAGAATAGTAGGACCTGCGGCCATCCCGAGGCTAGCAGGAGCAGCGGGTTCGCCCGGACTGATTGACCCAGCAACTTTGGCAACCTTGTTGGCCAAACTAGATGGATCAGCACCTTCCAGTGTATCAACTACCTTGCCATCCTAATAGAATCAAAGTTACATTAGATGACCAACAGAAATCAATTTCTCTATATCCCTTTATCGTAGGTTATAGGGAGAGAAGTTATACAAATGCATGTACGTACGTAAATGTTTGTATGTATATGCCACAACCAAGCTCAAAGATATTTAACTCGAGGCAGACCAGTTGAGGCTCAAAGGGATGCTACCTAGAAGCATAGTAACCAACTATGCCATATAAAATATGGCGATGGCAACCACCAAAGGGGGAAAAAAATAGAAACCCCACACATGCACACAAAAAAAGAGGCAACGGACAGTATAAAACAACACTATGCACTAATTTAATCCAGAGTAATAATAAGAACGATACCAAACTGAAGATATTGGTGCTAAACTGCAGTGGTCTAACATATGCAAATCTTTTAATGAAGGGGAATCAGGACTGAGGGTGTTTGAAGGAACGAATCAAGAGGCATCAATGGAGCCTTTTGGGCAGTTTGTAGCAAAGATATCGTATCAATAGAATGAGTGCATAACATTTTACTCAAGAATCACAACTTTACCTAGCGGTTGATCTTGCTCTTTAGGAAAAGATAGCGCAGATTAAAGATAAATCCCTGAAATTTATTTGTGTACAGATTTAATACTGTAGCATGCTGATTGGCACCTTTTAAGGATTTCAAGGTTGCATTTCTCAGCAAATATCTCAAGGAAATTCAACAGTCACTTAAATTTTGTTCTATTATGGTGAACGGCAATGCTCGAGATAGATATCAAGGTGATCATATATTCAAGAATGACTCTGGTTGTCAAATGATAGAACAATCAGAAGCAATTTACTTACGATATTTAGTTGACATTCATAAAAAGTATCCACGTAATTATGAGTTCAATACAATGTGTTTAGCAGAAAGATGGGTATTCACCTACTTATTCCATTGCTCTTTAATAGACTAAGGGTCCGTTTGATTGCAAGGGTGGAAAATGGGTGGAAAGAAAATGTTTTACAGGGAAAAATTTTTCCTAGAAAATGTTTTCCTGGGAATTGTAATTAATTNTGAGTTCAATACAATGTGTTTAGCAAAAAGATGGGTATTCACCTACTTATTCCATTGCTCTTTAATAGACTAATAGTTAGAGAGGATGAAAACAAGTCTATAACTATCTTATATAACTGGAAAATTCTTTCAGAAGACAAGGCAATTGATTATAACATCTCTATACATGTAGTGTAGTACCTTAAAGAACACGAAATAAGGCACGGCAGAGACAGAATATGCCTCAGAAATTTCTGGTTGTTCTTCAGCTTCAACCTACAACATCACGAGGGATGTTAGAGATGCAGCACATAACTTGTGAAAGTTCTCTGACATGCAGTTTCATTGAATGTAGTGTTAGAATCACACTTCATACAGGGTTACAGTACATTATCGAGTTTAAATCACTCAAATCAAGAAGGAGAGAAATGAGGCATAAGAAAAGAAATATAAAATTAAGAACCAAAAATAGAAAATGGAAATAACAACATGACCAAGATTGGAGAATCATATTCTGAATTCAAAAAGATATTCTTAAGCTGTTATTGTTGATCAGGGATTAGTTGAACCCAGATCAGCTATGTATTTCCCATCATTTGATTATTTGAGCTAATCACAAGGCTCTCATTCATCCTCGAAAATCTAAATAGGAGTGTATAAAAAATAACTATTTCTAATAGGCCTGAGTAGGTTAGGCAAGCATTGTCACCCTAGCAAATAATAAACATTTTTTTTATCACAATAGGCATATACTCAGAAGGCCAAGAACCCTTAACCTATATTAGGGAGGTAAGAAGGAAAACGAATAAGAAAAGTAGAATCTTAATTTTTTAATTCCTTTGTTTTCTTGTTCCTTTACTTGTTCTTTGATTTCCTCTTTTTCTCCAAACCCGATTTAAATGATTCTCACAAATTGAAAATCAGAGTCGCGTAGATTGATTACCATACATTTGAACCATGTTAAAATAATAACCAAATGAACTAGTCCACAATCAAGTTAGAATAAATTGAAGGTCCTTTTCTTTTTCTTTCTTTCTACTTAAAATTTAAATAATAAGCAACCGCCATCGCTTACTTTTGGTAGGCACTCAATTGCCAGCAAACAATCCTAAATTGAAAGGAAAAAAAAAAAAAACTAACCAAATATAAAATTAGCAATAGATAAGATCTCACCGCAACTTCATTGCCTAATAATGTTTGAATTCCTCATCTTAAATTCAGAAAAAAAATGAAACAGGAAAAGCAAAGAAATCTAATAAATTCACCAATAGAAACAAAAATCAGACCAGCATTGAAAATAGCAAAACAAATAATAATGATTAAAACTGTTTTTGTGTGTGAGAGCGAGAGAGAAAGGGGTAAGTATAAACCCGGAGGAAGTGGGATAGAGGGAAATCAGAGGAGAGATGAGAGAAAACTTGGTCCATGTGCTTGGAGGCCTCGCACCATGACGCCCAGAAGTGCAGAATGACCGGAGAGCCCTCCCCAATGGTTTGATCAAACTCGGCCTTCGATTTCACCTCCTTCACCGCTCCTCCCCCGCCGCCTGCCATTTTTCTACGAGATTCTACTGGCTTTTGCTACTCCGAGCTAAAGAATGGAACAAGAGGAGAATTTGTGCGAGAGGGAATTTTGGCATTGGGGTCATAACAGCGGTCCACCTCCCCTTTTTATCTATTCCTCGAAATCGCAGATTCTGAACCAGAGTTGTTGTTTCACTCAAAATGCGATTTTTTTGTTTAACAGTGATTTGGGTCTTAGGGTATGTTTGGCTAAGTCTAAAGCTAAGTAAAGTTACACAAACATGCTTATGCTACGTTTGAGTAAAATAGGTTTTCGCCCATCACTTCAAATTTATTGAAAATAATGGTTAGTCTAACATCTTCTATTTGTGCACTCGATTTATCAATTAATTCAAACATTGGTGAACTCACTTGAAGTGAGATAATCAGATGTTATTCATTATCCATATTGAGTGTTAATGTGAACGGTGAGGGGAGAAGGGAATTATATCTCCAAATTTACTATATTTTCTATCTAAATCTTCGGTTTTGAGCCACAATCAATGTATGAAGTCACAATTCAGTTGAAAAACTTTTGAAATTCATTCTTTTGGAGAAGTTTAGCTCGTTGTTAGATTAATAGGATTTTCTCAAAGCAAATACTGTTATTCCATTATCAAATTTTGAAGGTATGCATATATCAAGGTCTGCAAAAGTTTATGAAACTACTATAATAATATTTTCAAAATTTATGAAAGTTTCTTCTAACCGCAATCAGTGAGTTTGATATGTAAAAATAAGTGTGCATTTTACCCAATTTGTTACGTATGTTTTCTATTTTTGTGATGAGGGAGTGTGCATTTGTTATTTGTAATTTCAGATTTCTGAACTTGTTGATCTAGAATTATGTTTCTATACATAGTTAGACAAAAATTATCCGTGACCATTGTTTACTGTCAATGTGATTATTTGTGACCATAGCTTTGCTTCATTCATATTGACACGTGTTTGTTAATTGTGACTGTTTGTGACTATTGGATATAATAGGTTGTGACTTCTGTGTTAAATGTCGTGACTAGTCAGTATGTGAAATCAAAACATATCTATGACCAATTTCATTGTATTAGATGTGACTCT
>CAIGRT010235142.1:0-12657 GCA_903798405.1 Fraxinus platypoda
AGTGAACAGTATAAATTAAGCTTCACACGGTGCAACAAAATTTTTACGTCGAAATATATACCTTCTGGCCCTTCAAGACCTCGAGAACAGCTCCACGGTCCCATATTCTACTTCGCTTTCCAATATCTGAATAGCCTTCTTGCAAGACAATCTGTCTTCCCATATCTCTAATCTGATCGTGCATCCACAACTCATCTTCCTCAATAACTTTGATGAGAGATCTTTTACTAAGGGTTGTGAATGCAATTTCTGCTCTGAAACCACAGCCCTTCAAAGCATCGATTATGTTCTCTCTCTTCATTTCCAAATTCAATAATAAACATGAAATGTCGAGGAATATGCACTTCTCTTCATCATCAAGTGCATCATAGCTTATCCTCAAGATATCCTGAAGATGGTTCGGACGAATCTTCTTCAGCTTTTCTAGTGCATCATGCCATTCCTCCACTTTCCGCTTGTCAAATAGGAACGAACCAAATACTTGTAGAGCCAAAGGTAATCCTCCGGTAGTGGAAACAATTTGCTCGGACAGTTCCAAGAAAGTGTCATTAGGTTTCTCTCTTCCCAATGCGTAGTAACTAAAAAGTTTTAACGAATCAGAAGAGCCTAATTGTCTCACCTCGTAAATCCTATTCACAAGATCAACTGGTAAAGCATCTCTATTTCTTGTACTAATTATAATCCGACTTCCTTCAGAAAACCAATCTCTACGAATAGCTAGTTTGGTAAGCTGATTTACATTATCGACATCATCTAAAACAAGCAATACTCGTTTTTCCTGGAAAATTCTTCTGATTGTAGCCATAAAGGCATTATTGTTGTCAAAAGGACGTGCTGAACTTGTAGAAAGATCTTTAACGAGTTTGTTCTGAAGCAACAATAAACCATCAGGCTTATCGAAATTTTCTCTAACATTTGAGATGAAACTACGGTGTCCAAAATGCCTTGCAAGTTCATTGTAAACGGCTTTAGCAAGAGTTGTCTTGCCAATTCCACCAGTACCTAGGAATCCCAGAACTTGGGGGACATTTTGCGTAACATCCAACAATTCCATCACTTCCTTTATGGGAAAATCGAGCCCCACAGTATATGGAGCCACAACAAATGGGGAGTTCTTCAATTTATCCATGATCCTTTTCACTACAGATTCAATCAAATGTGTCTCTTCCCTGCATTCCAAAGTATAATTCATTCACTTTAAAGTTAGCATATTCCTGGAATTTATTTGTTCGGTTACTTATTGAAGGATTGAAGTACAAGAACATGCCATGTTTGGCTGTCCTCTGAAGTAAAAATAAATTTTGTTAGTAAAACATTTATCTATAACGATCAAATTTGACCAAAAAAGTAGCTTAAAAGTTAGTTTGACTTACACTGAAGTAATGCATCATATATTAAGAGGAATTTCAAGCAAGAGAGGGAGAGGCAACTGATTACATTGTTATCAATATTCTGCTTGTACAAATTCAAGAAAATTTCAACATTTTGATCGAAATGTCAAAGAAAATACCTTAGCTTACCATATTCCAAAGTTTTTATTTATATAAATTAAAAATGAGATAAAATAGAAAAAAGTAGAGAAATTTTTTAGATTTACGTGATTGTGCCTAAGGCCAATTTTTTATATTTTTAGATTGGAGATTTTTGCTTAGACCTCGAGCCAAAAACTCGAATTTAAACTTTTAAAGATTGCAATCTTTGTGTATAAAAGTTGTTGGGATTTTTTGGTATCTTAAATAGTTAATTAAAACAATTTTCTTATAATTATGATATGCTTAATGCATAATTAACAACTAACAAATATTGGAAAAATTCATTAACTTGTAATTGAATAAGAGCACCCATATGTGCTTTCACTTCCTCATAGATAATTACCTAAATGACATGAAATTCTAATTATTTTTCGTGGATGCAGTTCGAAGCCTTATCTTCTACTACCAAAACACACTAATGACAAGATTGACCATTGGTACACCATATTGAACAAGGTCGAGAGGGAAAGAATAGAGAGAGAAGAGAGAGCTATTCGAGGCAACTGGACTCTTTGGATGCATATGAATATTGAATACTAATATATTAAGAATTGGGATTAGCTCAATCCAAACCCTTATATATTAATCTATATTTTCATCATTATTCGATACGGAATTTATCCCTCTATGTATCTCCGCAAAATGGTGGCTGTTCGAGCAAACAAATCTTAAAATTCGCATGCTCATTCTTTTAGTCTTAATCAGATACTCAGATAATAGATTAAGACTTGGTTAATATGGTTTATCGTCATCTTACTCAAGAATCGTGATAATTTAGGGTTTTCATATAAATGTTGGAAAGAGAGGCGGAGATTGAGTAAATTAACCTGATGTTCTTGTAAACCCAACCAGAAATTCCTCCAACTCTTGCCATTGCATTCCTCCATCTCTTCACTTCCTCCACTCCACACTTTGCCTCCAAACTCTCAATACCTTCCTTAAATGGCCCTCTCTGTCTTCTCACGTCCGACGGGTCAACTTCGAAGAACACGGGGAGCACAAGTTTCCTCGACTCGCAAATTCTGGCCAGCTCCTCCAGGCACCAACGTGAGGATGCATAATTCGGTGATATAACAACAACAGCCGCCGCCGAGTCCTCGATCGCTTCGAGCAAACTCGGCGCCATTTCATCGCCCCGATCCATTCCATCGTTGTCTCGAAAGACCCGGATCTCTTTGGCAAATAGGGCGTTGTACAGAAGATCGGTGAAACGATTTCTGGTGTCTTCTCCTCGGAAGCTCAAAAACACGTCCCATTTCAACCGGAACGCTGCCGCCGGAGTTGACTCTGAGAAGTCATCGCTTTGCTCCATTTCTTCCTCTCTGCAGTCTGCTAGTTCTCTCAGGCTGATTAGCAATGCTAAATTTTTCCTTTGGTAACTTGTGATGCGATGTGATGTTATATATATGCATGTATTTCAAAAGACTTTATAGAGGAATTCATTTATAAAATTAGATGCGTTAAGTGAATGGTAGTAGTAGGTATATTGAAATATTTGTTTAAAAATAAAGTTTGATTATTTATAAATAATTTATAAATTTTGTCAAATAAAGTTAAAAAAATGTTACTTGTAAGTTTACTAAAGTTTAAAATTAATTATTTTATTTTAACAAACATTTAATTTTAGAATAAATAGTTTTTATGTCAAACTTGAAAATAATTAAGTTAATCATTTAAAAAAAAATTTACAAATACGAAAAAACACTTACCTAAATGCATTTTAAGAGACGAACTGAAAACTCGATAGAACTATTTACTGGACCATTCTGGTTGTTCTTACTCGAATCTTGATAAAAATTATTTTCCATGGAAAACAAGGACTATCAAACATTTCCATTTTCCATAGAAAACAAGGACTATCAAACATAGTCTTATTTCTAAGATAATTGTTCTCTCTTTCCTCGTCATTTCCAAGGCAATTTGGCATTTATTTCTAACTAAACTGATTTTTACGATAACTATTCTCTCTTTCCTCGTCATTTCCAAGGCAATTTGGCATTTTATATCTGACTATTCTTATTTTCCAGAAAACCACGTCATTTCCAACGCAAGCATGCACTTATTTCTAACTCATCTTATTTTTTAGAAAATTGTTACTATCTCTTCCATCGTCATCTCCAACGCAAGCAAGCATGCATTTATTTCTGTAAAGAATTAATTCCACATCAGCTAGACATCATGCCTATGCGTGCCACAATTCAACTACCTGTCCTTGCTGCCTTATTTCTGTTACACCAGAATTCTGGTGTTGGTTTTCTTGTTGTAAATAGATTCCAAGCATCATCCATAATTCATGGAACTAATCATAGTTGTACACTCTAGAATGTTTATGGTAAACTATATATTGTATACAACTTCAACAATATATACACACCGTTTAATAAGAGGAGGGCTTTTGCTTTTCTAACTTGGTATCAGAGCGCACAACCATCGCTAACTCCGGTAGCACACCACTGAATACAAATCCCAACTCCACTCCTGTGTCAATCTCAGGTAGCACAGTTTCCTTTACTTCGAATTGACTTCAATTAGGATCATTCTTTTCTTCATTGGACTCAATTAAGTAAAGTATCATGTACTTGTTTCTTTTTGGGAGGTCTTGACTTAATCCCTTCCTCTATTTGTATTTGATTTTCTATATATTATCAATAAATACTATGGTGATTTTACCTGAATGAAAAAAATCAATAAAAAGAAGTTAAGAAAAACTCATCATGCTTGTTTGATAATGCTCTTTTATGTTTATAAGTTGTGAATAGTACAAAATGTGTAGATAATAAAGGAGAACAATACATTTTTAAGGTATTTACTTTACACCTTTTCAAAAATACAAAAACAAGTTTGAAAATTCACAAATCACGTTTTTTAAATTTTTAATTAATAATTAATGAATTATTAAATCAATTATTTATTAAATATTTAATTCTAAAATATGTGTGGCAAATTATTCTCCTCAGCTTTTTCTTTTCTAACTTGGTATCAGAGCGCACGACCATCGCTAACTCCGGTAGCACACCACTGAATACAAATCTCAACTCCACTCCTGTGTCAATCTCAGGTAGCACAGTTGCTCCAATGCAGGGAAGCAACCATCTCTCACCATTTGGGGTTAATCTGACTCAAACCATATCAGTCAGGCTGAATAAGAACAATTACCTGCTGTGGCAAAATATGATCCTACCCATTATTCGTGGGCACAACCTTGAAGGTTATATTATGGGGACAAGGGAGTGCCCTCCAGAATTTACAGCAACTCAGCTCACTAGCGAAGCAAGAACAAGTCTTGAAATGGTAAAGAATCTTGAGTACAATCAATGGATGTCAACTAACCAATTATTGAAATTCTATTTCTGAGCACAATTTACACTTATTTTGAAATTCTCAAACTTAATTAGCACATAACGATCTCCCCTTTTATTATTATTATGCAAAATGTTCGTACCTTTTATTTTTTTTTGACAATTTTCACCCTTTTTCCACATTTTATTGTGCAAAAGGTCATTTCAATCTCTTTTTTCAATTATAAATGGTGAAATAACGAATATACTCTTTTCTTTAAATTAAACAAAACAAAAATAAAAAATTAATTGCAATCACAATCTCAATTTAAAAAAAAAAAAAAAAAANGGTCCCAAATAAATTATCAAAAGGATAATTAGCACATATTGTCCCCTACCTTTCACTATTATTGTGAAAAAGTCCACACCTTTCATTTTTTTTGACATTTTCACCATTAATTATACTTTTGACTGTGCAAACCATCATTTCTATCCATTTTTATCTAATTTCTAAATAAAGAGCTATGAAATGACGAATATATCATCTTATTTAAATAAAAAGGCTAAAGAATTAATTGCAATCATAGTCCCAATTTTTTTTAAAAAATGCAAACGAGTTCTAAGTAAATCATTAAAAAATCAGAAATTAAATTATTTTTTTAACAAATCAATTATTTGAAAATTAAAAATTAGTTTTTTTTTTTTTTAAAAAAGTGCAAACGAGTCCCAAAAAATTATTAAAAAATTAGAAATTAATTTTTTTAAAAAAGTCCCAATTAAATTTATTAAAAAAATTAAAAAGTCTAACGAGTCCCAAATAAATTATTAAAAAATTAAAAATTAAAAAAAAAATCTTTAGTTTTTTATTTAAATAGAAGGGTGTATTCATTATTTCACAGCTTTTTATTAAGAAATTGGATGAAAATGAATATAAAATATAGTTTGCACGGTCAAATGTGTAATTAAGGGTGAAAACATTTTCCTTTATCAAATGCGCTATAAAAAATGAAAGGTGACGCTTTCATCTATAATAGTGAAAGACATGAATATTATTTTTTAATTACCCTTTTAATAATTTATTTGCGATTCATTTGCGTTTTTTAAAAAAACTTTGGGACCATGATTGCAATTTTTTTTTATTTTTTATTTAAAGAGAATGATATATTCGTTATTTCTCAATTTTTAATTGAGAAAATGGTTGAAAATGAATTTTGAGCAATGAAAGATGAAAATAAGGGTGAAAAAAAAAAAAAAAGGTAATCGCGTTATCTACAATAATAGTGAAAGGTGATGATGTTGTGTGCTAATTACCCAATTCTCAAACATTTGTTCTTATAAAATCACCCTGAACGTTTTTATTAGGGAATTTGGCACAAATGGTCCCAACATTAGCTTTCAGTTTGCAAATGGTCCCTAACGTTTATTTCTTGGCTTCAATATCTCCAACTTATGTGTCTTAGTGCGCAATTGATCATTTTCTAATAAGAAAAGATCAATATTTCCTTATTTTTAATTAGAAAAAAATTTAGTTAGATCCCCGACCATTGGAAAAAATTAAAAAGCCCCAAATCTTTTATGTAATAATATCGTTTTTTAACATACTAAATATATCATTTAATCATTCCACTTAAATTTTTCCAAAAAGAAAGAAAAAAGTTAAATTATATGACATTAAGAACTTTGATAAAAACGAAGATAAACGAATAACATAATGACTTAGTTAATTTTAGGACATTCAGCCAGTATTGTTGATAATTATATACGAACTAATAATGGTCGAATCACATTCAACTTATAAATGAAGTATAATTCTTTCCAAAGCTTGGTGTTTGACAAGTGTAAATTTGACACTAACTTTTCAAACTTTCCACATTATCGTTTGTTAAATTGATGAGTGGGGCTGGACAAAACTCTCGAATCGAATTGGACGCGAACTGAACTGAATTGAACCGAATGATTCTTCTTAAGTTAAATACCAGAACGGGATATCTGAATCGAGAACTGACGAGTTTGGTTCGGTTCTAAACCACGAACCGAATCTCTCTAATTTTTTTAATTCTTTATCTTAAATAAGTCAAATTATTTTATTTTTAAATAAATTGCTATCTAATTAATTTAGTTCAAACCCAAAATATGATTTTACTATTTCTAATTTTCTGCCAAGCTCAACTTAATCAAATTGACCTAAATTTTACCCAAATAAATATCTTATTCTACTATAGTGTCATTCTACCATTATATTATTGTGAACTAGCCATTTTCCTCTTCCCGTGATTTTAACAGTCAAATCTATGAAGAACTCAATAAAGAGAGGTGCAAAAGATATCACGAGACTGTACTATGTTATTTTATAAGAGTTAAGATTGAATATGTCATAGTCAAATTAATGTAGTATTGTTGTAATATAAAAAAAATTAATTATTGTAAGGAATCCCGGAACCGAATCGAACCGAATGGAATCGAACTTGAACGGTTTCATAATTAAATTTAGACCTGACGGTGTCATTTACTAAATACATGAAAATTTCGAGTTCGCCGAACCGAATCGAACTGAACCACGCGCCAGAACCGAACCGAATCGAACCGAACCACGCGCCACTCCTATTGATGGTAGAGATCAGAAAAGCTAATTCACATTGCATTGAAACGAAAGGAAAAAAAGAAAGAAGTAAAGTGAAGCTGAATACGCGAAAATACTTGGAGAAATTAGAGTACCAAGCTTGGTTAGGAGTCCAATGCATTCAACGGATCTCAATTCGAAATAATGTAACACGAGTTAAGTAAATTTTGGTTTGGACTGCCACACTAGGTAGAATCTGGTACTTGAGCGAAATCCCTATTTTTATCCCCCGAAAATTCTATCAAATGTGTAATTAAGGGTGAAAACGTTTTCCTCTATCAAATGTGCTATAAAAAATGAAAGGTGACGTTTTCATCTATAATAGTGAAAGACATGGACATTATTTGCTAATTAACCTTTTAATAATTTATTTGGGATTCATTTGCACTTTTTAAAAAAAATTGGAACCATGATTGCAATTATTTTTTTCTTTTTTTTCTTTTATTTAAAGAGAATTTCCAATTTCTAATTGAGAAAATAAATAAAAATGACATTTTGCGCAATGAAAGATGAAAATAAGGATGAAAATACCAAAAAAAAAAAATAAAAAAAAATGAAAGGTAATCACGTTATCTACAATAATAGTGAAAGGTGGGAATGTTGTGTGCAAATTACCCAATTCTCAAACATTTGTTCTTATAAAATCACCCTGAACGTTTTTATTAGGGAATTTGGCGCAAATGGTCCCAATATTAGCTTTCAGTGTGCAAATGGTTCCTAATGTTTATTTCTTGGCTTCAATATCTCCAACCTATGTGTCTTAGTGCACAATTGATCATTTTCTAATAAGAAAAGATCAATATTTCCTTAATTTTAATTAGAAAAAATTGTAGTTAGATCCCCAACCATTGGAAAAAAATTAAAAAGCCCCAAATCTTTTATGTAATAATATCGATTTTTTAACATACGAAATATATCATTTAATCATTCCACTTAAATTTTCCAAAAAGAAAGAAAAAAGTTAAATTATATGACATTAAGAACTTTGATAAAAACTAAGATAAACGAATAACATAATGACTTAGTTAATTTTAGGACATTCAACCAATATTGTTGATAATTATATACGAACTAATAATGGTCGAATCACATTCAACTTATAAATGAAGTATAATTCTTTCCCAAGCTTGGTGTTTGACAAGTGTAAATTCGACACTAATCTTTGTTCTCTGAGGCTTTTGTTAGTGTTTCGAATTCGATTCAATAGATTTTTGTTTCTTTAGGATGAACCTCAAACTTTTCACATTATCGTTAGTTAAATTGATGAGTTGGGTTGCACAAAACTCCCGAATTGAATTGGATCGAACCAGACGCGAATCGAACTGAACCGAGCAATTCTTTTTAAGTTAAAACCTGAACGGGTATCTGAATCGAGAACCGACGAATTTGGTTCAGTTCTAGACCAATAAACGAATCTCCCTATTTTTTTTAATTCTTTATCTTAAATAAGTCAAATTATTTTATTTTTTAAAGTAAATTGCTAACTAATAAATTTAGTCCAAATCCAAAATATGATTTTACTATTTCTAATTTTCAGCTAAGCTCAATTTAATCAAATTGACCTAAATTTTATCCAAATCTCTTATTCTACCGTAGTGTCATTTCTACTGTTTTATTACTGTGAACTAGCCATCTTCTTCTTTCTGTGATTTTAACAGTCAAATCTATAAAGAACTCAACAAAGAGATATGCAAAATATATTACGAGATTGTACTACATTATTTTGTAAGAGTTAAGATTGAATATGTCATAGTTGAATTAATGTAGCATTGTTGTAATATAAAAAAAATTAATTATTGTAAGGAATCCCGAATCCGAATAGAATCGAACTGAATCGAATGGAACCGAACCCGAACGGTTTCATAATTAAATTTAGACCCGACGGTTCCATTTACTAAATACACGAAAATTTCAGATTTGGTTCGGTTCTCGAAATTTTTGGTTCGGATCTAAGAGAACCGAACTGGACCACGCCCACCCCTATTGATGATAGAGATCAAAAAAGCTAGTTCACATGGCATTGAAACGAAAGGAAAAAAGAAAGAAGTAAAGTGAAGCTGAATACACGAAAATACTTGGAGAAATTAGGAGTACCAAGCTTGGTTAGGAGTCCAACGCATTCAACGGATCTCAATTCGAAATAATGTAACACGAGTTAAGTTAATTTAGGTTTGGACTGCCACACCCACACTAGGTAGAATCTGGCTCAAGCAAATAAAATCTTCATCTGAAACCTAATAGCGTAGAATCAACTTTAGAATTTTGATTATTTGCTAGAGCTAAGTCTAGAATATAATAAGGGAGTTGGGTTAAAGTGTGACATTTTTCGATGGTGTATGGAGTTATTTGTACTAAATAACATACATATATAAGAGCAAAGTTCAAACAATATCTTACATTATGTGGACCAATTATGGTACCTGTCCAAGAACGCATGTAAATGTCATCAGCGTCATCCGTTCCATAGCGAACAAAACCATCTCCAATACCCTTTTCCTCACGTTCAAGTTCCTCCACTAACTTGAAGTTTCGAGGAACTGCCAACCATTCAGTGGTGGAGCCAGAGATTCTTTATTGTCGGGTAAAAAATTAAGGTTATGGGATACTTAAATACATCTAAACGCGCCATATCTCTGGAGTATATACAAGGCCAAAACACTATATACTAGTGAAAAAATTCGATTCAATAATCTAATTCAAAACTAATCAATGGCAAATAAATAAAAAATATCCCCCCAAATTAACAGTATATGATGAATGAAATTGCCTTCGCTGCAGCCAAATGAACTCCTTACACTACCAAATTCAACAAATATAAACAACCAATTTCGTATCACGAAATTCACGAGTTCACAAAATTATTTCAAATAATTGAATAAAGACCAGTTCAAATGTACCCAAAAAACGTAGGGACACACTGAAGAAAGCACAATATTACAGAGGAGGGGTAACGAAAATTTTCATGAAAGGTAAGTCATTTTTAGCTTAATATAATAAGAAGAGAATCAAATCAATGAAGAAAATTACATTTTATTCTCATGTCGGTTTAGTCAGTCAAGAAAATTACAAATATAATAATATCTAAGTGCAACCTGGCAAAGGTGAGAGAGAAGTGTTTGTGCCTTAAAGAATGCAAATTACCTCTTAAACTATACTCAATAACAACACGAGAAATGAGAGGCTTCAAATTCTGCGTAAAGTACTGACAAAAATGAAAGATTTTTCTTTCAATCTCAATTGTGGGTTTTTTTCTTCTCCAATGCCAACACCTCGTTGTCCACAACTTCAAAGGGCTCAAATATATTCTCCCAAGACTAAATCTTGAAGGGGCACCAAAAATGAAGATTCCAAAAGGGTAGAAATCTCACCTTCTTCTTGAGCCCACATGTAGGTCCACAAGTGCAGTCAACAATTTTTATTTTTTATCAGTTGAGTTATTAACTTGCAACTCCAAATTTCTAGATATTTGTAAAAAACTAATTTGAACTAAGTAAATATTATAAGAACAAAAAGGGGGGAAATGAATCAACAACAGTATCAGAAATTACAGTGATCTTTCTATTTCGAAGACACAATACATCTTCGTAGCACAGACACTTAACTAGGGTAGGGTGTTCGTATCGGACACGCGTTGATACCACACTCCTCGAACACTCTACTATAAACATTTTATTATAAACACTCTACTATCCATGTAGTAAAGTCAATATTTATTTAAGTGAAGAGAAATTGCATGAGAACTTAATAGGATAAAACATAGTTAGGAAATATTTTTGGAGATTACTCGAACATGGAAAACTTGGAATTCGCAATTGTGATGCCTCCATCAACAAAAAGGTTGTGTCCATGAACGCACTTCGACTCATCACTTGCCAAGAACAGAACAGCTTCGGCCACATCCTCTGGCTGAAGATAAACACCTTTGAGGACGGAATATACACCACGGCATCCCTCATCATCCATTTTGTAGAATTCCTTTGATTGACGTGTAGGAACTACGTGTGGTGACACGCAGTTTACGCGAATGCCATGCTGTCCAAGCTCCACAGCCAAATTCTTTGTGAGTCCTACCACCCCATGTTTTGAACTTACGTAATTGTGTGAAGAACCACCGCCTATTTTCGAACAAGTACTGGCTGTCGTGATTATGTTCCCACTACGATTTGGGATCATAACACGTGCAGCGTGTTTAGCACCCAAAAATGCACCCACAAGGTTTACGTTAATAATCTTTTCGAACTCTGATTTTTCGATTTCAAGAATGCTTGGATTTGGTATCCCTCCTATACCAGCATTATTGTACATTATATCTAATTTCCCAAATTTGGCCACTGCTGTGTTAACTGCAGCTTCTACATCGGATTCATTAGTTACATCACAATGGACAAAAGAGGCTGATGATGGTCCCAGTTCCTTGCATACCTTCTCTCCCAATTCATCATCGATGTCAGCAACCAGAACTTTAGCTCCGTGTCTGACGAACAGTCTGGCGGTTGACTCGCCGATTCCAGTAGCAGCACCGGTGATTAGTGCTACCTTACCTTCCAGCCTAGGTTCATAAATTTTGTTAATATAAATTTTTTATCAAAATGCAGTATAATGAACAATTAAAGATTTATACCTTCTACCCAAAGTTGAAGCCATTGATGAACTTCCCATAGATCTTCTTTGCGGTGAATGTGAATTGGTGTTTCTCTGTACTTTTAAACGTCTTTTATAATGCTAAACATGAAGAGAGGATAAAGAAGTCTACGCGCAAGTGTCGGCATTTATTTCTAACTAAAAACTGATTTTAAGGATAACTATTCTCACGTCATTTCCAGCTCAATTAGGCATTTATTTCTAACTAAACTGACTTTTAAGATCTCTTTCCTCGTCATTTCCAATGCAATTTGGCATTTTATATCTGACTAATCTTATTTTCCACGTCATTTCCCACAGGCCTCCCACCTTGGCGCCCGTGGTTGTACGTGGTTTTACAAGATCCCTAGCAAAACGCTTCTAACTAATCTTATTTTTCAGAAAATTGTTACCATCTCTTTCCACGTACTTGTGTCCACATTAATTGAAGGGGAATTTACAAATATATCTAATTCCATGTTTGTCAATTAAAAAATGTTTGATTTTGATAACTCTCGCAAAAATGGTCAAATTTATTACTAAATTGTCTATTACACCTTTAATGAAAGATGAAGCTTTTTTTTTTTCTATTTGTCACGAATTTCGA
>CAIGRT010235155.1:0-11723 GCA_903798405.1 Fraxinus platypoda
AAAAAAAAATTTTTTTTTTTGGGCCAAAAGATTAGGCCCCTTCCAGGTTTGGGCCTGAGGCGGCGGCCTCATTCGCCTCGCCTCAGGACCGGGCCTGCCTCCCATAGTACTCCTCTAGCTTAGGTAAACTGAACTTGCTTCGCATGGAAAACCTATAATTTTTTTAATGATTTAGTTGTTAATAAAGATAATATTAAAATAATATATACGTGATTAGGGGAGGATCAAGACTTTTTTTCACCCAGACTTTTTATATTATGGGGTCAAAAATTAAAATATAATTTAAAAAAAAACCATAATATTAATAAAAATAAGTTAATACACTACAATTGTAGCATACATATTTAGATAATTTGAAAATATCGTATAATTACATTATGGTAATTAGCACATAACGTCTCCACATTTCATTGTTATTGTGGAAAATGTTCATACCTTTCATTTTTTTGGCATTTTCACCCTTCATTGCGCAAAATGTCATTTTTTTATCCATTTTCTCAATTAAAAATTGTGAAATGACGAAAATATTTCATTAATATATAACATATTCTTTCACATCACATCTCTCACCTCCAATTTTCTCTCTCTTACATAAATATCTCATAACTCACCCAAAAATCTATTACACATCATACTTTCTCTCTCTCTCTAATATATATTATTTAATAATTGTTTCTCTCACTCCCACCCCTCTCTCTCTCTCTCACACACACACACACTTTCTATTTTTCTCTTACACCTCACGTTCTCTCTTTCTACTATCATGATTTAAAAAAAAAAAAAAATATTGTTAGTCACAATTTGTGACATTTGATAAAACTGTGACTTATAATTTAATTAAACATGTCACAATCATTATAACACATAAATTGTGATAATGATCACACGTCAATCACAAACCACACAAGCTCACATTCACGAAGGTACAATTGTAAGTTACAATTGTAAATTTAAAGTGTGTTTGAACCACATTATTTAGAATAATGTATTTAGAATAGTAGATTGATGGAAAATGTGCGGTTGAAAAAGAAGGAAAAATTATTGATGTGATGAAAAATATTATTTTATTGAAGAATGTGTGGTTGAAAATGAGTAAAAGAATGATAATGAAAATTTTAATGTGGCTCAAACATGGGCTTAATCGCAAATTATATGTTCTTATAGGTGACAAATTATTTATTGATCACGAATTAAAATTAATTTGTCACAATTTATTTATCGATCACAAAGACGCAAATTGTAGGTCAAATTTAGTCAAAGAACACAAATTTTTTATGTCACATATTATTTGTTGGTCACCAATTAATGGTTTTATGGATCACAATTATCCAATAATTGTTCAAAATTGTTCTTCATTCCATCAATTCCACCCCACCACCATTGACATCACCAAAAAAATACCTATGTTACTCACCACCATAGCACCACCACCTACATCATCACCCCAGCAACACCATCGTATCTAGACGTACCACACACAAATCTGAACACACATCATCACCATCGTCTCCAATCCATCACCACCACCACCACCACCACCTCCAAAAACACCATCGCATACAGATCCGGACATGCATCACACAGATCTGCACACACTGTAATCTATCGCAGGATTGTAACAGATTGAATCATTCAAAATAGTTGTAACAAATTATAACATCTTTATCTTTTAGGATTTCAAACAAGTGTATCTTTTAGGATTTCAATCTTCTAGGATTTCAAACAAGTGTTTGTTATCCCGTATGTGTATATATCTGCTGCAAAAATGAATGTGAAAGATGGCTACTGAGTCTAACTCTGCAACCATCCTCAACACCAATGAAGCACACAAAACTCTCATAATCATCAACGTTGCTGCTCAAGCCCCTCTCAAACTCACCTCTACCAATTACGTCTCCTGGAAACTACAATTCCAAACCCTCTTCATTGGCTATGACCTTCTTGGCTACATTGATGGCTCCAAACCATGTCCACCAGGCACCTTAACCCAAGAAAATACCACCATACCCAATCCTAGTTACACTCTATGGAACCGACAGGATCAATTGATTCTCAACGCTGTTATTGGCTCCATTTCACCCACCATTATTCCTTTTCATAGCACAAGCCCAATCTTCTAAACAAGCCTGGACAATTCTAGCAAACACCTATGCTAAACCCTCTCGTGGCCGCATCAAACAAATCAAAAACCAACTCAAAAGCACCACCAAAGGCTCCCTCAGCGTCACTGAGTTTATGCAAACTATCAAAACTCGAGCAGATGATCTTGCTCTTCTTGGTGCCCCCAATAGATGACGAAGATATCACGGACAAAATTCTCGATGGTCTTGGTGATGAATATAAAGAATTAGTCCGCGCTGTCCAAGCAAGAGATACCTCTATCACCTTTGAAGAACTTCACGACAAACTCCTCAATTTTGAAGCCTCCCTTCACAGCATCCCACCTAAGCCACACCATTTTCCAGCTACTACAAATCCCACATACAGAACCAACACCAAAAACTGGCGTCCTTCTCCACCACTAAGCACTACCTTCACCACCTGGCGACCATCCTTCAACTCCACCAACCGCCCACCTCCTGTAACAACTACAGGACCCCCATCCTCACAGGCCCTTCGACCTCCTTCCAGGCCATACTTTGGTCATTGTCAAATTTGCAGGCTTCAGGGTTACACTGCCAAACGGTGCCCTTCATTTCGCCTCGTACGAAATCAACCTTACCCCACTTCCAGCTCTTCCCCATAAGGCACACCATGGCAACCACAAGCTCATATTGCCACCCATTCATCCACCATGCCACACCATGTCACATCTGATCTCAATAACCTTTCCCTGCATGCTCCCTACATTGGCACAGATGATATCATGATCGGAGATGGCTCCAATCTTACGATCACCTACACTGGTTCCACCTCTCTCAACACTCCTCACCGTAACTTTACATTAAACAATGTTCTATGTGTTCCATCTATGAAAAAGAATCTAATCTCTATTTCACAATTTTGCACTTCTAACAATGTTTCTATAGAATTCTTACCATCCACTTTTCTTGTGAAGGAACTTCAAATCGATGCAACACTGCTGAAGGGACAGACTAAACATGGTGTATATGAGTGGCCGACTTCCTCTCCTTTAATTGCCTTCTCCACAATAAAGACCACAACCGTCGACTGACATCATCGCTTAGGACATCCAGCTTTTCCAATTCTCGAAATATTGTAACTAGCAATTCATTAGGCTTATCTTCCTCTTTATCCTCTGATTTCTTTCTCCAACTCTACAATTGTCTCTACTAAACCTCTTGAAATCATATTTTTCGATGTCTGGACTTCTCCAATTTACTCACATAATGCCTTTAAATATTATGTAATCTTCATTGATCATTTAACTAAATATATCTGGCTTTACCCACTCAAAAATAAATCCGATGTCAAAGAAGTCTTCATAAGATTCAAAGCCATTGTAGAAAAACACTTCAATTCAACCATCAAAACACTCTATTCTGACAATGGTGGTGAGTACATTTCCCTAGCTCATTTTCTTTCCACAAATGGTATCTCCTACCTCACCACTCCTCCTCACACACCTGAACACAATGGTTACTCTGAAAGAAGAGACCTTCATATCGTAGAAACCGATCTTGCCCTCCTCGCTCATGCTTCTTTACCTCTTTCCTACTGGCCTTTGCCACAGCCGTCTACCTCATCAATAGAATGCCCACTCCTACTCTAAATCTCTCCAGTCCCTACCAAAAAATATTTATGACAGCCCCAAACTACTCGAAATTAAGGGTCTTTGGTTGCTTATGCTATCCTTGGCTCAGACCTTACACCTCACATAAACTTGAATCACGGTCCAAGCCGTGTGTTTTCCTTGGGTACTCTCTCACTCAAAGTGCATACTACTGCCTTGACACTTCAACCTCAAAAATCTATGTCTCCAGACATGTCAAATTTGTTGAATCTCAGTTTCCTTACTCTTCAATGTCTGGTCCGTCCCCTAGTCCTCATCCCAACCCCATCGCCACTTGGGTTCCTGCACCAATTCGAGTTCCCTCACCCTCCTCCCAGCCGCCACTCAGTATGCCATCTGAAGTCATCGTCTCTTAGCAACCTGTAAGTGCATCTCCAACACACACTCCGATACAAGTTCCATCCACCAACACAAACCATCCTACCCACTCACACTCACCTTCCTTGGCATCCTCTACTGATCCACCACTACATATCCCAACGTCACCTCTTCCTAACCCACCCGAAACTCATCCACTACCAACTCATTCAATGACCACCGGAGGCAAGAACAACATTCACAAACGCATAACAAAAATGAACCTTCATACCCAACTCTCAAAATACAATTACCTTGAACCAACCATCGTGACCACCGCCCTTAAAGATCCAAAGTGGCGTAAAGCCATGTCTGATGAGTGTGATGCTTTAGTTAGAAACGGAACATGGGAACTTGTTCCACCTGATTCTACACAGAATATTGTTGGATGTAAATGGATTTTTAGAATTAAACGTAACTCTGATAGTTCTATTGACAGGTTCAAAGCATGTTTGGTCGCAAAAGGATTTCATCAAAGACCAGGCCTTGATTATCTAGAAACTTTCAGCCATGTTATAAAACCAACAACAGTTCTTGTTGTCCTCAGCCTTGCCGTATCTCGAGGCTGGTCCTTACGCCAACTTGATGTCAACAACGCCTTCCTCCAAGGCCACCTCTTCGAAAATGTCTACATGCAACAACCACCAGGTTTTGTTGATCAAGATCATGCTTCTTATGTCTGCAAACTTCGAAAGGCCATCTATGGCCTCAAACAAGCACCGAGAGCATGGTACCATGAACTTCACACTTTTCTTCTTTCCTCCGGCTTCAAAAATTCTCATGCAGATACTTCACTATTTGTTCTCACTACTGCTGGTCATAGAATGTATATACTTGTATAAGTGGATGACTTAATAATCATTGGAGACAACACTCAGATGATCAACTCATTTGTGGATGCTCTTGCTTATCGATTTTCAATTAAGGATCTTGGACAGTTATCTTATTTTTTGGGTGTGGAGGTAGTCCCAAATCAACAAGGTATTTTATTATCTCAAAGGCGTTACATTTTGGATATTCTGACTAGAACTAATATGACCGATGCCAAACCTGTGCTCACTCCAATTCCAACTAGTCCACCTTTGTTCAAATCGGGCTCTGCTTTGTCTGATCCCACCGAGTACAGAACAGTTGTTGGCAGCCTTCAATATCTCTTGATTACAAGACCAAACCTTGCATTTGCGGTTAACAAGCTCTCTCAATACATGCACACTCCAACAACCGACCACTGGAACTTTGTTAAACGTCTCTTACGCTATCTGTGTGGAACTATTAATGAAGGCCTCCAAATACATCGCCGGTCCCCATTGAATCTACATGCCTATTCAGACGCAGATTGGGTAGGTGACAAGAATGATTTTTCATCAACCGGTGCTTACATCATCTATCTTGGTTGCAATCCAGTCTCTTAGAGTTCTAAGAAGCAGAAAACTGTTGCAAGGTCTTCCACTGAAGCTGAATACAGGTCAGTAGCTAATGCAGCTGCTGAGCTCAACTGGCTTTGCTATCTCCTAACTGATCTTGGTGTTCAACTACCTTGCTATCCCGTTTTATATTGCGACAATGTAGGTGCTACCCAACTCTGCTCCAATCCCGTGTTCCACTCCAGAATGAAACATGTCGCCATCGATTATCACTTCATTAGGGACCAAGTACAAAATGGTATCCTTCGAGTTGCTCATGTATCCTCAGCAGATCAACTTGCAGATGCACTCACCAAACCTCTTCACAATGTTCGTTTTCTGCATCTCAAATCCAAGATTGAACTTCTATCTCGAGCTCCATCTTGAGGGGGCATATCACAGGATTGTAACAGATTGAATCATTCAAAATAGTTGTAACAAATTGTAACAGCTTTATCTTTTAGGATTTCAAACAAGTGTATCTTTTAGGATTTCAATCTTCTAGGATTTCAAACAAGTGTTTGTTATCCCGTATGTGTATATATCTGCTGCAAAAATGAATGTGAAAGATGGGTTAATTTCCTCAATCTGATATAATCCACCACAACATCACACCACCACCACTTTCACCACTGCACCTCATTTACAAATATCAACGATTGCTAGATTTGTAGCCATCTGACAACCTCCAAATTTGTAGCCGTCTGTGGAGGTGGAGATGAAGTTCCAGTGCACAAAATGGGCTCGATGGCGATGATCGGAGGTCGATCAAGTTTGTTCGTTGACGACAGAGCTATGGTTCCAGAGTGATTCATAGAGAGAAATGGTAAAGAGAGAGGGAAATGGTAGATAGAGAAATAAATGGTAGAGAGAAATAACATAAAGTGAAAAAAAAAAAACGGAAGATACGTGTAGAAAGAAATGGAAGAGAGGGAAAGTTATTTGAAAAATATGGTAATTATCCTTAGTTACATTTAATATAGGGATTAATTTCCAAGCTTTTGATAATTTAGTTATATAAATATTAGAATTTATATTTTTAAAAACTTAATTAGCACCTGATTTTTAAAAATAAATTTTAATGACATTATTAATGATAATCAAATTTAAAATACATGATTTTGCTTAATATTTCCATGGTATACGGTCGTGCATGGCCACGTGCAAAGGGCCAAGGAGACCATTTTTACATGTCTAATTTAAATAAGATTAGGAGAATTTTAGTAGTTGAGAATTGATTGTGAAATCATAATAAAAATTGAGAATTAAATTGCTATTTTTGAAATTTAGAAATCATTTCGCTACTTGACAATAAATTTGGGAAAAATTATGCAGGTTTCCAATTTCATCTTTGATTCTTCGTAGTGAAGTTTGAAATTCTAGAGTTGGACTTTAGTGTATAAAAGTTGGCCACGTCATTTCCTTTTCTACAGAAATTTTGAAATTTCAAAGTCTTTGACGTCATGGTTACAAAGTTTATCTACTGTGACCTTCCAGGAGCATGTTTGGCAAATCTTAAAATTCAATTAAAATTGAAAATATAGTCGTTATTGGGTCCCTCTCGTCTAATAAAAGTCAACAATAACGACTAATTTTTCAATTTTAATCCAATTTTAATTTCTATCGAACACGCCATTTAGTTGACCACGTCATTTCCTTTTCCACAGAAATTTTGAAATTTCAAAGTCTTTGACGTATGGTTACAAAGTTTATCTACTGTGACCTTCTAGATTTGTCGTCCAGTGTATTTCTTGATAATATTCTTTTTAAGGATAAATTTCAGAAAATTTTCATAAAGAAAAGAAAAAAAAGGTTTTCATGTACTCTTTATCTATTGAAAATCGCAGAAAATCCCTCTATTTAAAACTTTTTATGCGAAAAACCTTCATGCCGCTAAGATCCGTCAGATTTGCCTTTAAAACAGTAAAAAAATGCTAAAATTTTAAAGGGATAATTGCAATTTCAGTACTCAAACTAATTGTATTTAATTAGTATAATTTTTCACCTGAAAAATGTTGAAAGTTTGGTGTCCGTTTGGCTTCGTTTTTCATGAAAATTATCAATTAAAGTGATAATTTTTTTTTACAATTGAGTCTAGAATTTGTTCCAATTGTAAAAAAAAATTTAAAAAATTACCATACCGATTCGTTTGGCTTTGTTTTGCATGGAAATTGTCAATAAAAGTGATAATTTTTTTTACCAATATCTAGAATTTTTTCTAATTGCCGAAAAAAAAAAAAAAACATAACCTGGAAAACCAATTGGTGGAAATTTGTTTTCCACAAAATCAAGGAATGTGGCATGTGTGAGACAAAAGCAAGAAAAGGAATTTCATGGAAAAAGTGCATCAAACAAGCTAAAAGTTGAAAATGAAATTTGAATTCCATTTTCCATGAAAAAGATTGGCCAATCAAATGGGGCCTAAGACGAAAAGCACAGAACTAGAAATTTCGAGTCCCCTTAGAGTGCAAGGCCTACATCTAAATATATAATTCTTATACAATATATTGATCACGTAAACAATTTAGCCCTTGTTTGATATACATTTTTTCAAAATTCAGTTTCAACCATACATTCTTTAATAAAATAATATTTTTCATCGTATCAATAATTTTTTCTTACTTTTTAATCACATATTTCCCATCATATCACTATTTAAAATATATTATTTTCTCAATAACATCTAACAAACACATCCTAAAGGGAAGTCAAGATTTGGTAAATATATTCACTTTTAGACAAGTATATGACCACAACCAGAATCCCTCATTTTTGTGAAGTTTCCTTTGCTTGATCAAAAATTTATAGAGGATTTCCTTAGTAAATTGATCACAACAATTTTCCTTTCTATGGTGTGGTTGCCAGTGGAAAGCCAATGGCGTAAACTTCGCAGAATATGTAAAGAACAAATGTTTTCAACGCCAAGGCTTGACGCAAGTTGGGACATTCGCCGGGAAAAGTTGCTGATACTGAGTGATTATGTGAATCAGTGTAGTGTTAATGGGCAGACTGTTAAAATTGGTGAAGCTGCTTTAATTACATCGCTTAATTTGATGTCGGCAACTCTTTTTTCAGTTGAATTTGCAGATTTTAACTCTGATTCTTCTCAAGAGTTTAAGGAAGTTGTATGGGGTGTGATGGAATGTATTGGAACTCCTAATATTGCAGACTATTTTCCAGTTCTCAAAAATTTTGATCCACAAGGAATTTTGCGCCGGAACACGTTTTATTTTGAAAAGTTGTTTGCAATATTCGATGGCATAATAGATGAACGGTTGAAATCAAGAGGTACATCAGTGAAAAATGATNGTTTTATTTTGAAAAGTTGTTTGCAATATTCGATGGCATAATAGATGAACGGTTGAAATCAAGAGGTACATCAGTGAAAAATGATCTCTCCTTGATCTCAACCAAAAACCTGACCCTGAATTAAGCCGAGATGACATAAAGCATCTTCTTCTGGTATGTATCCTTTGCCTGGACCACCAAGACACGTGGTGTGCTAGTGATGTATCCTTTTGCCTAAATCCGAACGTGGACCACTTTACCAAGACAAGTGGTGTGAAATCTTGTATTTGTGCATCCCATTATTTTAAAAATATATTTTTCTTCCTTTTCTTTTCAATTATATATTTTTGAAGTCCAAAACTTTTCATTATTTTTTAGCCACATATTTTCCATCAATCTATTATTTAAAATGTATTCTTACACTAAAATAAACAAAAATTAGAGAATCAGAAGGATATTTAGATGTCCATTTTCTTATCATGTTTTCATGTGATATATGCAAATTGGTCCACATGGGGATTTACACAGAGGGATACATTACTACTGGTACCAATCACGCAATAGCATGTGCACTAATTACACATAATCCAAAAAGGGCATGTTTATTGAATCGATACTAAAAGTTAAATCCTTTCATATATTTCAATGTTAACTATTTTGCTTATCTTTTGGTCAAAGACAGGCAAAGCTTATGACAAATAGGTTGCAATGAGGCTTGAACGTGCCTTCTATCAAATTTAATACCATGTTGAGCTGCATTTATGCTTTAAAAAAGGACTATCAGATGGAATTTAAGATCGGATTTTGATTAAGAACGTAATTAATTTTTCTCCGTTTGTAGGATTTATTTGTTGCTGGGACAGATACAACTTCAAATACAGTTGAATGGGCAATGGCAGAGTTATTGCGCAACCCCGAGAAGATAATAACAGCTAGAGATGAGCTTAGGGATGTAATTGGAATGAACGGTCTAATTCAAGAATCAAACATTTCAAGGCTTCCGTACTTGCAGGCTGTGCTGAAAGAAACCTTTAGGCTTCACCCTGCTGGCCCCTTTTTAGTACCTCATAAAGCTGATGGCGATGTAGAGATCAATGGATACTTGGTCCCTAAAAATGCACAAATTCTAGTTAATGTATGGGTGAGCGGTAGAGATTCAAATAATTGGTCGAGTCCAGATTTGTTTGTGCCCGAAAGATTTTTAGATTGCAAAACTGATTTCCAAGGTCAAGATTTCGAGCTCATTCCTTTTGGTGCTGGGAGGAGGATATGCCCTGGTTTGCCATTGGCTCGTCGGATGGTGCACCTCATGCTAGCCACTTTGATATGCAACTTTGAATGGAAACTTGAAGAGGGATTGAAACCGGAAGAAATGGACATGACTGAGAGATTTGGACTTACTCTACAGAAGGCCACTCCTCTGAAGGCTTTTCCTGTCAAATTGTGAGCTTCTGCTGTTCTGCACGTATCCATGAAGATTGTCCCACTGGAGCAATATAGAAAAGAATAGTTCAAAAACACTTGTTTTTACATTTTACAGTACTGCTGAAGAAATGAAAATGTTGTACAATAATGAACAAGCATTGGTCAAGAATTTGATCCGTGTGTGTGTTTACCTTGAGTGTGTAAGAGTTCGTAACTGATTTATATGGTTGAGAATTCATCATTCCCTTCTAAATGATATTCGAACCCCTAATTTAATGACCTGTTAAGACTTTGCTCTTATCAATTGAGTAAAGCTTTGATCCTACTTATTTTCACTTCAACTTGCGAATAGTATATTCAATGTTTTTTTTTTTTTTGGGATAAATATTCAAATTTTATTTGGTTGTGTTAAGAATTAGTCCTTAATTAAATGCATGCATATATGCAGTTAAAGTTGACGTACTAATTGTAATAAAATATTGAATGCTTTTATGTTTTTCATAACTTTTTTACAAGTTTGATTGTGCCTCATAACTTAAAATATCGGCATCTGCCCCTGATTATTACCCGTGGGCATGGATTTCCTAACCTCTTTGCTTCTTCTTTTACATATCTTATGGATATGGATTCTTTTCCAAACATTAAATTCGAAGCATCGGAAATCCAGCTAGTTCCCCTCGGGGCCATATCCTATTCCTATCATCGGAAACACTATGGACCCTTAATATATTTGAAAGTAGGGTGTCTTAATGTTGTAGTTGTTTCATCACCCGAAATAGCCAAAGATATATTACAAAAATACGATCAAGTCTTCTCCAGCAAAAGTGTTCCTGGTGCAGCCATGTCCAACCAACACAACAAATTTTCTATGGTGGTCGCCGTTGGAAGATCAATGGCGTAAACTTTATACTTTTTATTTTTGACTATTTCATACAATATCATGTAAATGGTTATTTTACAAATGTAGATATTTAGTTTTGCAATATGAATTATGTTGGAGAGGTTGATTGAGTATTTGTTTGGAGAGATTATTTAAAGTGAAAAATGATTTTATTTAGTATGTTTGGTTAAAAAGTGTGAAAGTTATGGTTCACGTACAAAATTATTTTATTGGGAATAATGTGTGGTTTAAAATAAACCTGAGGAAATAATTCTTAAAAAAAGTTGCATCATATTAATAAATGCTTAATCATCGTTATTAAGTTGTGGAATGTGTTGGAAATAAATGAAAATCAGATCATCAGTTTCTGCTGTTTCTTCTACTTCTTCCGTTTTAGGCGTTATGGAGATCAACTTCAGCTATTTCTCTTCAATGCTAGAACTCCCCATTCATGGCATTAATGAGTTGGCTCCTCCTCCATGAGTATAAATAGGAGACTTCTTGGTTGGAAGAAGGACAAGAAAAAGATACAAACTTTCTCCAGCAACAATTTCTTCTTCCCGGTTTAACCTCCAGCAACAAGCTTTTCTTTCCAGTTTAGAAATTTCTTTTTCCT
>CAIGRT010235179.1:0-10463 GCA_903798405.1 Fraxinus platypoda
TCGTTTCGTTACGTCTCATCTATGGATTTTTTGCAATTTAGTCCTCGACTTTTGAATTTCATCATTTTTCACTATTTTTGCATTCTTTTCTCCAATTCTTCATCAAACATCGAGTTTTACCTACGAAATAAAATATAACACAAATTAGGTAGTATTTTATCCAAAGAACAGTAAAATATCATCATTTAGGATCTCGAATAAGTGTAAAAACTACATTTATCATAATCTCATGGGTTCTTTGACCTTCTTTGTTCGTGACCTAGTCATTGGTCCTTCCTCCACGATCAACGGATCCTTATCCTCATCCTCGCTAGCTCTCGTGCCATGGTTCTCATAATTCACTCTCTCTTCAAAAGGATTCGTCCTCGAATCTCCACCTGCATCAAACATGGAAAGATTAGAAACATTGAAAGCAGCAGAAATGTTATATTCACCTGGAAGGTCCAACTTACAGGCATTGTCATTGATCTTTTCCAGCATTTGGAATGGACCATCGCCCCTCGATTGCAACTTTGACTTCCTTTGAGTCGAAAAACGTTCCTTTCTCATATACACCCAAACTCAATCTTCTAGTTCAAATGTAACGCACTTTCGTCCCTTATTTGCTTGAGAAGCATAATGTTCATTTTTCTTCTCAATTGGCATTGTACCTGCTCATGGAAGAATCTTACCAACTCGACTTTCTTCTTTCCATCTAAGTTACCTCTCTCATCAACAGGTAAATGAATTAAATCCAAACGTGTTAGTGAATTAAAATCCTAAACAAATTTAAATAGAGTATAAGAAGTAGTAGAATGTATGACCCTATTATATGTAAATTCTATGAATGGCAAGCATTCCTCCCAACTATTCAAGTTCTTATTGACTATAGTACGCAATAGTTGTATCATAGTCATACTAACAATCTCAGTTTGCCCATCCGTTTGTGGGTGACAAGTTGTAGAGAATAATAGCTTAGTTCCTAACTTACCCCACAAAATCTTCCAAAAATAACTAAGGAACTTAACATTCCTGTCTGATATAATACTCCTAGGTACTCCATGTAAGCGCACTACTTCCTTAAAGAATACATTGGCAATATCAGTGGCATAATCAGTTTTATGACATGAAATGAAATGGACCATCTTACTAAATCTATCTACCACCACAAATATATAATCTCTTCCTTTTTTAGTCCTAGGTAAATTCAAAACAAAGTCTATAGACACATCAACCTAAGGCTCACTAGGAATGGGTAATGACGTATATAAACCTTGAGGTAAAACCTTAGACTTAAGCATTTTTACAAGTGATGCATCTACTACAAATTCGATCAACATCAACCTTCATCTTAGGCTAATAGAAGTGTTCATTTAACATATCCAAAGTTTTCTTAATCTCAAAGTAACCCATTAAACCTCTACAATGTGCCTCACGTACTAACAATTCTCTCATTGAAACATAGGTACACATAACTTATTCTCCTGAAACAAATATCCATCATGCCTAAAGAATCTATCTATTGCACATTTGTCACATGATTCATATATATTAGCAAAGTTCATTAGTATACATGTCCTTAATATATTCAAATCCTAGCAACTTGGCACCTAAAGAAGTTAGAAGTAGATACCTTCTTAACAATGCATCTGCCACCACATTTTCTTTACCTTGTTTGTACCGAATAACATATGGAAATATCTCGATGAACTCCATCCATCTTGCATGCCTCTTGTTTAGTTTACCTTGACCCTTTAAATGTTCAAGAACTCTGATCGGTATGAATCATGAACTCCTTTGGCCATAGGTAGTGTTGTCATGTCTACAAAACTCAAACACGTGCATACAACTCCTTGTTATATGTAGGATAGTTGAGAATTGCTCCACTTAACTTTTCACTAAAGTAAGCTATTGACTTTCGTTCCTGCATTAAGACAGCTCCAATACCTATTCCTGAACCATCACATTCAATCACAAAAGTATTGTTAAAGTTAGGTAGTGATAAAACATGGGCAGTATACAACCTATCCTTAATAGTACTAAAAACATGTTCTTATTCAATGCCCAAATGAAATCTTACACTTTTCTTTATAATCTCTTCAAGTGGTGGGGGCAAGTCTGCTAAAATCTTTAACAAAACGCTTATAAAAGCTAGCTAAACCATGAAAACTTTTTACCTCAGTTATACTTTTAAGCATTGACCACTCTTTGATAGCTTTGATTTTCTCCACATATACTTCAATTCCCTTTGTACTAATAACATAACCAAGAAAAAAACTTTTTCCATGCAAAATGTACACTTTTNGTACACTTTTTAAAGTTAGCATAAATTTGTTCTTGTTTTAAGACCTCAAGCACACATCTTAAATGTCCTATATGCTCATTTAAATCCTTACTATATACCAAAATATCATCGAAGTAAACTACTACGAATTTACCTAGATATGCACGCAAGACATGGTTCATTAATCTCATAAATGTGCTATATGCATTAGTAAATCCAAATGACATGACTAACCACTCATATAAACCATATTTAGTCTTAAAAGCAGTTTTCCACTCATCCCACTCTCTCATCCTAATTTGATGATATCCACTTTTAAGTTCTATTTTACTAAAAAGCATGATCCATGTAATTCATCTAACATATCATCTAACCTGGTATAAGGTGGTAATATTTTACCGCTATGTTGTTGATCACCCGACAGTCTACGCACATTCTCCAAGTCCTATCTTTCTTCGACATAAGTAACACTAGCATAACACATGGAATCATACTTTCCCTCACATACCTTTTCTCATAAATTCTTCCACTTGCCTTTGAAATTCCTTAGTCTCCTCGAGATTACTCAGATAAATCGGTCTGTTTGGAATGACAACTCTAGGTACGAAGTCAATTTGATGCTCAATGTCTCGAATAGGTGGTAGTCCACTAGGCATGTCCTTCGAAAACAAGTTTTTGAATTCTTGTAACAAAGAAGTAGCCAAACTAGGGAGAGATGTTTTAGATTTCTCAAAGTTTAGGAGTGATTCCTTATAAACCAACGAAATCATAGGTTGGTTCTCAACTATTTCCCTCTTCAACTCACTCCCCTTTTGTAAAGAAACCCACTTTTGATTTTTTCTTCACTCTCTTGTGGCTCTACTCTTTTTTCCTCACAATTAGCTACCTCGATTTTTTCTCTCTTGCTTTCTTGTTGTGAAAGATCAATCTCATTCTCATTTTCTCTTAGCTTTTTTTCTTCCTCATTCTTCAATTTGAGTTGATATTCAGCTGGTGTTAACGACGCAAGAGTAATAGACTTTCTATCTTTAGTAAAGCTGTACCTATTTTTGTACCCATCATACACCACCTTCCTATCATATTGCTATATCCTCCCCAACAAAATATGCCTGACATGCATAGGAACTATATCACACATCACCCAATTGAGAAACTCACCTATTCACCTTAACCTCTCCACATTCATTCAATCATTGCAATTTGTAAGGTTTTGGATGTTTTAGCATAGTTAATCTCAATTTTCTCAACAAATGTAGTGCTAGCTACATTAATATAACTACCCGAGTCAATAATCATACTACATACCTTGTTGTTTATGTGGTATCTCGTATGAAATATGTTCTCCCTTTGTTGTTCCAAGTCATCTACTTTGATTTGAGCACCAAGAGCTCACCGTGTAACCAACAGCTCTCTCACTACATACTTCACTTTCTTACTATCACTAGTATCTTCCAATTTCGGCATGTCATCATATTCGCCCGCACTATCACTCACCACTTCATCATTATCTTGCAAGATCATCGCCCTTTTGTTTGGACATTGTGAAGTAATGTGTCCCAATCTCAAGCACCTAAAGCATTTGATGTCTCGATTCCGAGGGGGTTGGGGAAATCCTAATTGGGTGTAGTTTTGCTAGCAATTTTTTCTCTTCCATTCGATAGCTCAATTCTACCTTTTGAAACAATTACATCAACTTTATTGTTATCCCACTTCAGTTTTCAAGAAGCGTTAGAACCGGAAGAACCTGATGGGTATTAACTGCTCCCTTCCTCTTCAACTGTCTATCTACCTTCATAGCTACATGTAGCATGTCTTCCAACTCTATATAATGTTGCAGTTCTACCATTAGCTATCTCCCTACTTAAACCATTTAAATATCGGGCCATGGTGGCCTCCCGATCCTCTTCAACATTTGCTTTAATCATGGCAATCTCCATCTCCTTCTAATAATCCTCCACACTTCTAGATCCCTGATAAAGGCTTTGTAATTTTTGATAAAGATCCATATAGTAATGATTAGGAACGAACATCTTCCTCATGATAGCATTCAATTCTTCCCATGTTTCAACATGCCTCTCATGATTCTCCCTACTAGATATTGTTATTTGATCCCACCAAATGATAGCATAATCAGTAAACTCAACGATAGCAAGTTTTACCATCTTCTCCTTCGAGTAGTTATAGAAATCAAATATAAGCCCTATTTTATTTTCTCACTCCAAATATACCTTCGGATCGCTTCTTCTTTTGAATGAAGGAATAGTCATTTTAATACTGTCCATATTTCTATCAACCACATCTCTAACATAATCTCTAGCTCTCCTATCATGTCAATCTCATCTATTCCTCATCCTTTCTATTTCAGCCTCCACCAATGCATCATCATCAATCCCAATACCTACTTCATTTTCACCACCAATATCCGCTCCACGATCCCACCTACATTGCCTCTTTATGTTAGAAACTTCTATAGGTTGTTCCCTACGCAAATTAGCAAGCAATGTATCATGTCTCTCTATCCACGCCTCTTGCCTATTCATTCTATCATCCATATTACCAAACAATCTTTCAAATCGTCGTATCATCTCCCCCGTCATGATGACTTAACTATTCTTCCCGCTTGAAGTAGAATCATCAATGTCAAACATCTTAATTCTAGATTACTATTTGCCTCACGTGTGTACACTAGTGTATCACTCAATTTAATTTTTTTTCACTCTATTAGTCTCACCACTATGTATTTTTCCACTCAATGCTTCGTTGCAAGTGTTTCAAAGAATTAATTCGATCTCAATAAAAAATTCAACCCTTGTGGAGTTTAAACAAAGAATTGAGTAAGGAAAGTGATCTAAAATAATTCAAGAATTATGAATTCGACTTTGAATAGAAACGCCAATGATAAATTCAAGAAACTGTTTTTTTAATTTAGACTTGACACTTTTTTAGTAAGTGCGCGAGAATTCAACAAAGAACCCAAAAAATCGAAAGAAAATTGATTTGGACACTAATTTAGCGCACAAAAAATTTTTAATTTTTTTTAATTGGATTGAATGACTCAAAAAATGAAGAATATGAAGAACGAAGATGAAAACTCAACCAAAAACAAACAAGGAATTAAATTATATAACCTTGATTTTTAGAGACAAGCTTTGATACCAACTAATGCGAACTCACGTAACAATTGCAGCTAGAGAACCCACGACAAATTAGATCAAACCCAAGAAAGTTAAGAATCAACGTTTGAAAATCTCGACTAAATAAATTATTAAACCAAAGGACCAAGACAATCGCCAACAATATCTTGACATCGTGATCACAAAACTTGTGAACTTTACTTAAATTATTGGACGCCACAAGAATTTTAATTCTTGATAAGTTCAAAATTAATTCAATGAGGAATGAGAAGAAATCAATAAACCTCGCAGTAATATCTCTCAAATTATGTATTTTTATAATAAATGGAATGAGTTCGATTTATATGGAACCCATAAAACCTAATTAAAAATGGAATTAAGCATTAAAAGATATCATACAAGAATTTTAATTAAAATAGAATTCTAGGCGAAATTTGGAAATTATGCATTTAGAATTGCATTATGTAGCCGCATAAGCTTTCCTCATGTGGTAAGTGATAATAATATGCTCACTTAAAGTCTTCATTTTATATCCTTTCGATTTGATATTTAGAGTCAAAACATCGAAAATATTCTTATCGTTTAAGGATTCTGAAAAATCAGGAAAATAGTTAAATTAAAATGGTCCATTGTATAAAACTAGTCTCCATAAGACCTAATATACAATCTTTAAATTCTTTGTGCAAACCGCTCGAGATGCATGTGCGCATGGTATTTGTCGCTTCTAAAACTCTCGACGTGGGCATGCGTTTTCTATAAGGTCGACAGTTCACATGTCTGTGCCTACACAAACCTCCAACACAAGTTCATCCGAGTGACGTACTTGTAATGTTGCACCGGGATCAAACTATTTTCTCAATTCCTAATGAGAACCATGGTACGAGATCTAGCAAGGATAATGATCCGTTGATCGTGGATGAAGGACTAATGACTAGGTCACGAGCAAAGAAGGTAAAAAAAGCCATGGGATTATTTGTTCAAGTTATGGTGGATGAAATATCGACCACAACAAGTAAAATGACAAGTCTCATATTGGACATGGAGGTCAGAACAATACGGATCAACTTGGTTCGAGTAGCAGTTGAGAAAGCTGAAGTGAAGAACTATGCGACCGCATAGGGTAATTAAGCATGCGACCGCATAGTCCCTTATCGAAACTCGGTGGAAGGTTATGAATTGTGTTCCTCGTACTACACCACTAAGTTCTGGCAAGCTACATATAACGAAGTCATTCATCTAACTGGAATGGAGTCTGATTGGGTTATTCCTCATGCAATTCATTCCATCTATGTTTCATCTCCAAATATACGTAGACCGTCGAATGACCTCCTATCCAACATAAACAGTCAAGATATGGAAGATCGATGAACACGCGAAAATGTGAACGATGCTGTGGTTATTGACACAATAGGCAAACGTATAGGAACCCATGAATATTAACTAACCCGCGCACTTGAATGTTTTATGTATTCATGTTAGCATCAAATTTGTCATTCGTGAATAATGTACTTTTGTATTTCTATGTTATATTCTCAATTCATTTCAACACTTAGTAGTCGTTCTAAGAATAATACAAAACATAAAATTAGTACTATGATTTCAAAAATTAAACGTAGATGGCGCATCAAGAGGAAATCCTGGTTCAGCCGATGGATGAGGAATTCTACGGGACACCAAAGGCACATGCTGGGCAGGTTTTTCTCGTCACTACGGTTCCTGTACAAATATGGTGGTTGAAACTCGTGCACTTCTCGACGGTCTACGTATGTGCAGGGACCTTGAAGTTAGGAATGTCATAGTAGAAACTGACTCCAAGGTCGTGGTTCAATGGCTTCAAAAAGGCATATGCTCTTTATGGTGGCTTTGGGAGTTTTGGGATGAAGTTTTAGAGCTGATCCGACTTCTTAATGCCCAAGTCCAGCACGTGTCCAGGAAGCAAACATGGCGACTGATCTTCTTGCTAAAAATGGTAGTAATGGTTTGACTTTTAACCTGTCCTTCTGCGATGAGGCTCCAACACTTCTTAGAGGAATCTTGCATACGGATAGGTGGGAATTACCATATCTTAGAAGTTGAATTGTTTGGTTTTTTGTGTCTTTTTGTAATCTCGGCTTTCCTCCGCCTCAAGTAAGGGTTTATTATTAATAAAATTTCGTTCCCAAAAAAAAAAGTACTATGATTTCAACATCATTATATAGCCACATACTCAATTTAAAACAACTACAATTCAAAATCATATCGAGGAGTTCGTAAATTGTCAAACTACATTAACTTTACCACTTCATCAACATAAATCATGACAATGACAATGAGTTTCTTATTTAAAGTGTTCACAAAATGACGATATACGAAGACATCTAAATGTCCTCAACAACGGACAAAGAAGATAATCTCACTACCATCCTCGTCGTCGGAGCTTATGATGATGACATCTCCCACGACATCTAGACCTAGTCCATAATTGTCGACCAATTCGTCGACGTATTGAATGCCAAAGAAAATATGGTATTTATTCGGTAGGATTTCGATCGGGATGATTTCACGATCATCAATATGATCACCAACTCTAGGTTCGCTTAGCTCACCTTTGTTTTCCAAATCGGGAAATAGAATTGGATGAATTCTCACTCAACGACGATGGTTCCCCAGGTGAGGAGCATAGGGAACAATGACATGCATTTGTTAATCGTCTTTCGAGTCAATAATGATTGGATTGTCCACTGAATACCCGGGTGGGGAGAGGTTTATAGCAACATTGTTATGACGAGTTTATTCGGTTGAAGGAAGAATTTTTTACTGTTAGGAATTTCTTGTAAGAAAATGTGTTTGAACATTGTATTTGAAGCCACATGCATGCATATATAGAGGAGTAAAGAATGGTGACATTTGTTTGCCAACATAGGTTTTAGACCCTGTGTTTGTCACCTGAATAGTGAAATTGTATTTATTACCAACATGCTTGTGAAGTCAACACAATACTATATTCATCATGAGACCTTTTGTTAATGATGATGGATTTATAACACACATTTGGCTGAAATCATATTGCGGAACTTCTACGTCTAATGGGTTTGTTTTTAACTCTTTTTAATCTAATTGTCATTTTATCGTTCCATAATTTTGTCCTTGACATTTCATGATGTTCTCATCATTTGAAAAGTCGTTATCGACATTTGGACCCCGTTTATCTCCACACCTGACAGTTCATTTATCTAGAACGAGATTTCATTCCGCTTCTGAAAGTCTATACTTACAGACATTTTTTGACATTTGAAGTGTTGTTCTCGAAATTAAATACCTGTTATTTTCGACAATTGATATTTCAACCATCGTTCCCAGTTAAAAAACATGTACACAATATAAGGCCTGAATAACATGCCACTACAGAAACAAAATACTATTGTCTCCATTTCAATTTTACATCGAAACTCAGAGTTGTACCATCAACCAAAAATCAATCTAATGATGGTACACAAAATGACGTTGCAAGTGTGTTTTTCAAACACACAATGCTATACTCCAACAACATTCTAAACTAAATACACATCCCTCTTACCCTTTTTACGATTGGAGCATGTGAAAAGAGTCCTCGTGCTAACATTGGGCATCTTCACCTTCAGGGATCGAGGTGGCATGGCGATAGAGCATTGACATTAGGAAGATCTGCTATGGTGGCAAAATCATCAAACGAATTACCAATGGAGACGTCAAGTGGACGTGTAGTGTGTGGTGCCTTTTACGCACTAACACAAACAAGATGAATCGATCTTTGGACTCCAACCACATCTGAGGACTTTCTGGACAAGTCATCAACATTGCCAACATCTACTTCGGTTGCCTCGACATGCTGTTAGTTAGCTACAGTGTTGGGAAACGAAAAATCATTATAATAATCAGATACGGGCATACTTCCAACACCGTCAATACAACCAAATCCACCATACTCGTCACTTATCTTGTATTCTCCAATTTCTATAGCTACATCATCAAACCTACGTCTGATCACACTTATTTGATCGGACACATGCTTTTTCATATTTCACACATGATTCCCCATTTTCTTTTCGATACTAGTGAACCTGACATTCATTTCCTCTCTCAATTCGCCAAACCTGATCTTAATCACCTCCCTGATAGCCCAAGAATAACTAACCAAAAGGGGAGTGAATTGGTTTTAAAAACTTTTTTGAAGAATTAATCTAAATTCAAGCAAGTAAAGACTAAATAGATTAATTAAAATAGTAAGCACAAATATAAAAGCAATAAGCAAAAGGGAGAGAGAATGGAAACAATATAATTGTGGAGGTTCAATCTAAAGCAATAATCTACGTCCTCCGTTACCAAGATCTCCGGCATGAGCAAGGCCTTTTCACTATGTTGATTGACTTATGGCACAATCCAACCCTTTACAACGCTTTCGATGACTTACAAACAAGGAGCACCGATCCTTATACAATGTTGAGCTTTATGGGACCTCAATATGACCCACACGGTGACTTACAACAAGGAGCACCGATCCCTATACAATGTTGATTTTTAAAGTACATCAACACGACCCACACTTTATCAAAGCGATTTTACAATGGAATTCCTCTCTTGATAAATAATACAAACGAGCTAAGTACTAAGAGAGGTTAACACTTTAATGAATAGTAATAAATAATAGCGCAAGTGTTAGATGAAAAACTTTGATGAATAACTGATCCTTATACCAAGTTGATCTTTAAGGGATTTCAACACGACCCCCATTTTATCAAAGTGATCTTACAATGAAATTCCTCTCTTGATAAATAATACAAACAAATTAAGCCCCTGTTTGTTTACCATTATTCCAAAAAATTGTTTGGTACAGTAAAATTCTCTACCACACATTCACCAAATAAAATATTCTACACACAAACCAATAAAGTTACTTTAAATTTTAACCACACATTCTCCAAAAAATACTATTCATTACTCTATTTTTCTCCCAATAATGGGAGACAAACACACCCTAAGTACTAAGAGAGTCTAACACTTCAATAAATAGTAATAAATGATAACTCAAGTGTTAGATGAAATTTTTT
>CAIGRT010235205.1:0-12498 GCA_903798405.1 Fraxinus platypoda
AGGTAATAGCTATGAATAGTCATCTTATTTGTACAAATGGTACTTCGAACTTGGAACGAACACGAAGAAATTAACGATTCTTCTCTATCTTTTGAATAGTTCTATCAGTTCGATCGCTCAAGATTTTTGGTCTTTACTCGAACCCAATTTTTATTTTTATCTTTACTTAAAAAAATTTAATTGGGTCTGGGGCCTTCCCGCCTACCTCCGCCGATATTTCTGATCGTTTTCTCCATTTTGGGTCATTTTCTCCATTTCGGGTTAGACTCAAATTAGTAAAAGAAAAGAGATGGAAGGGAAAAAAATATTATTATAAAGTTGGAGGGCCAATGATGTAAATATGGAAGAATCGCCAATTTAATTCACAATTTGCGGCGGGGGAACATAGATTGACAGACTAGGATTATTGTGTGTCATAGTGTGTGACATGTTGAATTCGATTTGGATTACTGAAAGTTGTTTTGTCTGCCTGTAGTGTGCATGGGCTGGCTTAATTATGTTGGTTAACCCAATTGTCACAACATGTTGCCTTCAATTTTGGAACTGCAAATGATTTATTATATTTATTTTGTTAAGCTCTAATTCTCGTACGTGGTAGAGACATAGCAAAGTACATACGAAAACTTGGTCAATATTCACACGAGAGAAGGAAAAAAAAAATGTTGGTTTTGTTTGAAATTCAGATTATCAGAATGGGTGCCAACGTTTAATTGGAAAGATCGAGCTTTCAAGCAATAGAGATTGCTTGTATTAAATAAAACGATCTACTCAAGAATTTTTAGGATAGCATTACGGATTGCAGATTACATACTCAAGTGAAGAGTTGTGGGAATAGCATTATCTATATAAGTTACATTTTTTAATATAATATCTTGTAAGTCAGTCATAGATAACCCTTGTACTATTTTTAAAAGTAAAAGATGATTCACAATTGTAAAATGCCCTAAACCAAACGCAAGGGAAACGAAAATTTGTTAGTGCACTTAATATTGGATGGATAATAATAGTATTTGAATATTTGAAGAATATTCAGCTCTATTTGATTTTGTTTTTAAAAAAGGGTAATTAGCACATGACATCCCCCTACTTTTTTTTATTATTGTGAAAAAAATCCTTATCTTTCATTTTTTTGTATATTCACTCTTATTTTCAGCTTTTATTGCACAAAATGTCATTTTCATCCATTTTCTCAATTAAAAATTGTGGAATGATGAACATAACATTCTCTTTAAATAAAACTAAATGAAAAAAATTGCAATTATAGTCCAATTTAAAAAAAAAAAAACACAAATGAGTCTCAAATAAATTATTAAAAAGGTAATTAGTACATAATATCTCTACATTTCACTATTATAGCGGAAAACGTCAATACCTTTCATTTTTTTTTTTTTTTGCATTTTTCACCCTTAATAACATATTGGTTACGCAAACCATCATTTCTATCCATTTTCATCTAATTTCTCATATAAAGAGTCGTGAAATGATGAATATATATTCTTATTTAAATAAAAAGATTATACAATTAATTNTAATTAGTACATAATGTCTCTACATTTCACTATTATAGCGGAAAATGTCAATACCTTTCATTGTTTGGCATTTTTCACCCTTAATTACACATTTAATTACGCAAACCATCATTTCTATCCATTTTTATCTAATTTCTCAATAAAGAGTTGTGAAATGATGAATACACCCTCATTTTTTAAAAAGGAAAATTAAAAAAAATTCTAATTTTTTAATAATTTGTTTGAGACTCGTTTTCACTTTTTTTTTAAAAAAAAGACTAATTTCTAATTTTCTAATAATTAATTTGGGGCTCATTTGCACTTCTTTTTTTAAAAAAAATTATAATTTTTTAATAATTAATTTGAGGCTCATTTGCACTTCTTTTTTAAAAAAAAATTATAATTTTTTAATAATTAATTTGAGACTCATTTGCACTTTTTTAAAAAATTGGGACCATGTTTGCAATTAATTCTATAGTTTTTTATTTAAATAGAAGGATATATTCATCATGTCACAACTCTTTATTAAGAAATTGAATACAATTGGGTAGAAATGATGGTTTTTGCAATTAAATGTGCAATTAAGAGTGAAAATGTCAAAAAAGAAAGGTATAGACGTTTTCGCAATAATAGTAAAAGGTATGGACATTATGTGCTAATTACCCTTTGAATAATTTATTTGGGACTCATTTGCTCTTTTTTTAAAAAAAAATTGGGAATATGGTTGCAATTAGTTTTTGCTTTTTTTTTTTTTTTTTTTTATTTAANTTTTTTTTTTTTTGTTATATTTAAAGAGAATGGTATATTCGTCATTTTACAATTTTTAATTGCGAAAATTGATGAAAATGACATTTTGCGCAGTGAAATGTGGAAATAAGGATGAAAATGTCAAAAAATGAAATGTGATGACGTTTTCCACAATAGTAGTGAAAGATGAGAACGTTATGTGCTAATTACCCTTTAAAAATAGATTTTTATTATATTTTGATAAAAATTGATGAAATTTATGATTAAAAAAATTTAAGAAATTGTGAATGACATAAATCTCTCAGTCTTTCAAAACTTTTTTTTTCTACATACTCATTTTCAACCACACATTTATACAATAAAATATTTTATATGTAAACCCAACACTTTTTCCCACTTTTTAACTACACGTTCTTCAAAAATTCACTATTCAAAAACAATGTTTTTCCAAAAAAAATGACCATCAAACATGGGTAAAATGTGGTTAAAATTACTTATTAACTTTGACTTTATTTTTTATCAATTTTTGTAACTAAACCAAACATAAACTCAAATATGTTGAACTGCATCGTAGTAGATGTTGTGTAAAAGTTTCTTCACGTAAATAATTAATTTATTGAATATAAATTTTCTAATGTACATTTTCTCGTTATCTTCATCAAAATAACCAGTGTTCTAAAAAGCATAAAACGTGGCTAGACGTGAAGGCTAAGTTTCAAGCTTTACGTGTATAGGCGAAGTCTAGATGTAAAAAAACATTTTCTTATTTTTAATATTATTTTAAATTTTTAATCATTTTAAAAATCATTTAATAATTAAAATAATATATACGAAACATCTAAAATTATAAAATAGTATATTTACTTAATAATTCCTACAATTAGTCAATTATACATTTTTCAAGTTTTCGAAATGTAAAAACTAGACTACCACTAGGTGATCATTGCCATGTTGTGGCGTTTTGCCCGAGCCTAGACACCACTGAGACGAACTTTTTGGAATTATGAAAATAACCATTACAAAATCGTAAGCACGGATCTCATTTATATTTTCTGAATTGTTTATTCACAAGTGTTGAACATGAATTTTTATTTTAAATTACAATAATTTTCTGCCAAAGTTGAAACTAGATAAGTAATTTATTTTTATCCCTTTCGTAAGTGCTTTGTATAAAATGTTTGTTTCAAAGGGGTAAAACAATATGATTTGTTATTTTTAGGCAAGCTTAAGTAGAAATTTTAAAAGTTCTTGGTAAAGAAGAGACATTTCCACACGGCCGGGGAATGAATGAAAGCACTAAAAGAAGTTTATGGTAGGAAGGAAGAAGTAATTCATATAAACAAGAATTATTGTTGAATCAAAGACCGTGAAACCATGTCAAACATTTTAGATTTTTTTTTTTTCTATCGAACATTTCGAGATGGAAGCCTCGGATTGACAAAGGGCAATAATTGTAATCCCTCCTTACTCTTGGTTTAAGATATAATACCTAGTTCAGGCACATCGGATCAATTAACTAAAAGATTCTTAAACTCTGTTGAGAAAACAACACTCTCAAATTTAGGTTCCTGACACAAGTTTCTGACTAAGTCAGCAACTTTTAGAATAATCATTGTAGATTAAATTAACTAGTGTATCGTTTAAGTATCCCGATAAGTAGAGATCGCAGTGTAACAATAGCTTACTTATTTGTATCACCTATGAATTGTGAATATGGTTTAGGAACACTTGTGTGCAAGAAAAGAAAAAGCTATAGCATATTTGTAACTAGTGGCGCAATTTGTGGGATCAAAACATGAATCTTTGACCAAAACAAAATTGAATCTTTGTTGTTTATTAAATATTAACTATACTTTAATGTTCAATGAGTTTTGTCCTAAATTCAGAATCTTGAAGAATATTAAAATTGTCCATGGCTCCACCTACGAAATATTTGCGTAACTATACCTTTTAGGGACATTTTACTTTCTTCTCTTAGATATATTTTTACCAGTTATTTATCTATCAATCAATCATTCTATTATTTTTAATGACAACTTATTTGTTTATATAAAATAAAATCTCGACGAGAAATACCTTGTAACGATGGTTTGGCTCTCATCCTCGTGAGATTATCGTGAGAAATACGTTTTAACTGAAGTGTTCCACAACAACTGGTATTCCTACTTTGTGTGTGACGTGTGTTAAAATATTCAGTGACTCATGATTCCACAATATTTTAAATACGTCAAGTGTTCCGTGACAGTTTTAGTAGTCATAAAATTTAAAATTTAGTGCTAGTACGCAATAAAATGTACCAATCAAGCAAAGATAAAAAAGTATAAAGCTTTTGTTATATAAATATTTCTATTTTTTTCAAAAAAGTTGGGAAAAGATCACAAAAGTGATTGATTTGGTTATAATTGACTGCTGTTTTGTTCTATTGTTGTTGGAGTAAAATAAAAATTACAATCATACTACATGTACACTTCATTTAACATCAAGTTTGACATTGTGCCACGTGTGGTGGCATGAGTGGACAATTTTAAAATAAAATACACTTTCCCGCCCATTTGCATTTGAAAATACATGGAGTGTCAAACTCCATGTCAAAGTCATAAAATTTAAAATTTAGTGCTAGTACGCAATAAAATGTACCAATCAAGCAAAGATAAAAAAGTATAAAGCTTTTGTTATATAAATATTTCTATTTTTTTCAAAAAAGTTGGGAAAAGCTCACAAAAGTGATTGATTTGGTTATAATTGACTGCTGTTTTGTTCTATTGTTGTTGGAGTAAAATAAAATTATCTTGGAATCACAATGGAGATCTCCATTAATTAGGAAATGGGCAATTTGGTTGAGCAATCCTAATATTTAACTCACAAATCTTGTCTTGATTGTGTACCATCGAATAATCACCGGTTAAATCTCTCACGCTCATATGTGCGTTTTAAAGTTGTAAATTTATGTCTAAGATCGATGGTCCAATCAATCCTAACAAGTTGATGTTGAAACGGTTTATTTTTATAATTCTTCTTTTGAACCTTGATATGTTATTGTGTTAGTGGTAGGCTGATTAATTCCACAATGAGAATTATTTCAAAAAAGACAATTTGTTGAAAGTTCTCTGATTGAATGTCAAGGATAATGAAATGGGTGTATTAAATGAACTTTTGACTAAAAGATTTAAAATATTGGAGAAAGAGAAAAAGATTTTTCCCAGTAAAGATTGTGAAGTTTCCCTATGACAATTCAAATGTATGTATTTGAAAATTGTACATATTTAATTATCACATGTCTCTCTATTTTAATATATATATTGTCAAATCATATTTATTTGTCATGGAGGAATGTGCATCACTGTGCAACATCATAAAACAAAAGAATACAAATTAAATTATGACTTTATCAAAAGGTAATTAGCACATAATGTTCTCAACTTTCATTCTTATTGTGGAAAACGTCCATATCTTTCATTTTTTTGGCATTTCACCCTAATTTTCACATTTCATTACGTAAAATGTCATTTTCATCTATTTTCTCAATTAAAAATTTTGAAATGACGAATATATCACTCTTTAAATAAAAGGAAAAAAATTACAATCATAGTCCCAAGTTTTTTTAAAAAGCGCAATTGAGTTCCAAATAAATTATTAAAAGGGTAATTACTGCATAATGTCCATATCTTTCACTTTTATTGTGAAAAACATCCACACCTTTCATTTTTTTGGCATTTTCACCCTTAATTACACCTTTGATTGTGCAAACCATTATTTCCATCTATTTCATCCAATTTCTCAATAAAGAACCATGAAATAATGAATATACCTCATATTTAAATAAAATATATATATATATATTTTAATTTCTAATCTTTAATAATTTATTTGGGATTCGTTTGCATTTTTTAATTTTTTAAATTTTTTAAATAAATTTAATTAGGGCTCGTTTGCACTTTTTTTAATAATTTATTTGGGATTCGTTTGCACTTTTTAAAAAGAATTTGGGATTATGATTGTAATTAATTCTTTAATTTTTTTTATTTAAATAAGAGGGTATATTCGTCATTTCACATCTTTTATTGAGAAAATGGATAGAAAAAATGGTTTGCGCTATCAAATGTGTAATTAAGGGTTAAAATGTCAAAAAATAAAATAAAAGGTAGGGACTTGTTTGCAATAATAGTGAAATGTATGAACATTATATGTTAATTACCCTTTTAATAATTTATTTGAGACTCTTTTGCATTTTTCAAAAAAAAAATTAGGACTATATTTGCAATTTTTCTTTTTCTTTTTATATTTATTTAAAAGGAAGGTATACTCGTCATTTTACAATTTTTAATTGAGAAAATGGATAAAAATGACCTTTCGCGCAATGCAAGGTAGAAATAAGGGTGAAAATGCCAAAACATGAAAGGTAATGACGTTTTCCACAATAATAGTGAAATGTGAGGACACTATGTACTAATTACCCTTACATACACCGATAAAAAATGACAGATTTTAATTGGTACATCTAATATCACTTCTCACTCTCGAATTACTTCTGAATAAATTAAGAAATTATGTGTAAGAACCATATCATTTTCCGTGTATGTAATTTTTTGCAAAGTAATTTGGGAATCTTTACATTTAAGGCCTATTTGATGTAGAATCTTTTAGAATAAATTTTGTGAAAAGTGATTATTTTTTTTTAAAGAATTTATAGTTAAAAAGTTGGAAAATGTTATGAATTCAAGTATAAAATTATTCTATTGAGAAAATGTGTAATTGAAAATGAATTTGAAAAAATAAAATAAAAATCTACACCAAACAATGACTTAATTAGTTACAATAATCGTAACTTACCTAGTATATGTAATTTGTTTAAATTGTAACTTACACTATTTTTTATTTTGATAATATAGTGTTTAATTTTTTGACATTGTAACTTATGAACGCATGCATGCACCACCATCAATTTTGAAATCCATCGCACTATGGGTTAGTTGAAGGAGATGCGTTTCTTTTAAAAATATATTAACATTAAGAGTATTATATGCAGTATTCTAAAAAGTGGCGATGCCTAAACTCGAAGAGGGAGCAAAACATCTCGCTTCGAGCTTTTAAAATTTTTTTCACGCCTAAGCATGCTTGGCGCACTTTTTTTTTTTTTTTTACGCTTTTTTCTTTTAATTATTAAATATTTTTTAGATTGATTTAAAAAATTAAAATAAGAAAATATTTTTTTATGCTTTTTAACACATACTTTACGCTTTTTAGAACACTGATTATATAAAATTATATTATTTAATAAATGCACCACATTTATTTGTACTAAAGGTCTCTGATATTTATTCATTTACATATTTATGTCATCGTAGTCTTATTCTTAACTTTTAATTCATTATAGCATATCTTATCCCTAGTAAGGGTTCTCGTCCAAATATTAATGTGCTCTTAAAAATGAGGGGAAATATTTATTCATAATCTCATATTTTATTTTTATTTTTGCTTATTTAAAAATACAGAGACAGAACAAGTCTTTTTACTTTCTCTTGACAAATTTTTGGACAATTTTTTTTTACGAGATGAGCTATTAGTGACAGGTTGAAGATAAGAATGTAATGAAAAAAGTTGAAGACATAATTGTCACAACGAATAAAGTTAAATGATCTATCATGCAATTAAAATATGGTATCTAATTTATTCAACCTAATGTAATTAAAAGGTTTGGACCAAGACGTGAATCTTTGACCAAAACATAACTGAGCCTCCGTTTAGATATAATTAATAAATTAATTTATAAAATCTAACATTCACTTCAATCGTACTTTCATAACTAGTATTCATTGGTGAAAAATTCATTGAGTACAGGAATTTTTGACAAATTTTTGCCAAAAATTTGAAATGTTTCAATTATGTCCGTGTGTGTGTATTTTCCCTCCTCCAATCTTTCAATCATTTCTCTTCATTTCAAATTTCTGTATGTTTTCTGTAAAAAAATTATTGTACTCATAGCAGGGTTCTTCATTGGTATTGACATATTATGTAAAAAAACTACTATCACTCCTATTTAAATAAACAATTTATAAACTTGCCAAACGGAGGCTGAATCTTTGTTGTTAAAGAATAAGTCGATTCTAAATTAAATCACATAAATTTTCATGCTTGTTTTCATTAAAAACTACTCAAATTTTAATATTTTTTCAGTTAAATACTCATTTTTCAGCTAATACTTTTAATGTTCAATGAGTTTGTGTCCAAAAATTAAGCCCTTATTTGACAACATTATCTGAAATTCATTTTTTTTCCAAATGCATTTTCAACCACATTTTTCAAATAAATATTTTTTTGCATGTGAATTCAAAATTTTCCTTATTTTTTAATTACACACTCTTCAAAAAAATTATTTTGAATAAAATATATTCTAAAAAAATCTTCACCAAAACAGGGGCTAATATTCACTAACAAATTGTGCAAAGTATCAAACTTTTGTTAGATAAACATTTTCGTTTTCTTTTTTTTTTTTCCCAAAAAAATTTAGGAAAAGTTCACCAAAGCGGTTGATTTGGTTATAATTTTCAAGTAGTATGACCGCTCTTTCGTTGTATTGTTGTTCAGCCAAAATAGAAATAACTAAATGATTATATTGAAATACTATCGACATCTCCATCAATTTAGGCCCTTCTTTCTTTATCATCAAATGGGCATTGATTCGCAATCCTAATATTTAACTCGAAAGCCTTGTCTTTTAATATGTGATTGTACTTTCGATTGTTCGTTTTGTACTGCCAAATTATCACAAGTTAAAATGTTTTCACATTACAGTAACTTTGTATATGTGCGTCTCCAAACTGTAAATTTATGGGCGTGTTCGGTAGAGATTAAAATTGGATTAAAATTGAAAAGCTAGTCGTTATTGTTGACTTTTATTAGACGCGTGGGACTCAATAACAGCCATATTTTCAATTAAAATTGGATTTTAATCCTGGGTAAACCTGCTCTAATGTCTCAAATAGTTCCTTCAATCCCAACTCCAAGAAGTAGACTTTGTAACCATTTGTTCTTCTATAATATGTATTGGAGTTGTATTTAACATGGAATCAACCATGATTTTGTATTTAGCTCGTGTTTGATGCAAATTAAAATCAATTTTTTAGTAAGTTTCGATTAAAGTTGATGAACAAAAATTGTGGATCCATGAAATGCATGGTTAGAATAATTTATTGACTTTGAGTTTAGATTTTAATTGAATTTTAATCCAAACCAAACAGGGACTTAATTAATTATATACATTGCTATATTTTAGTGTTAGTGGAAGACACTAGACTAATTGATGCCACAATGAGCATTATGTAAAGAAAATTGTCACTTCTTAAAAGTTGTTTTGATTGTATGTCAAGGATAACCATTGAAATGGGGTATTATCAAATGACTAGTTGATTGAAGGATTTAAAAGATTGGAAAAAGAGACAAAAATTTCTTGCAACGATGCTAACATTAATGGTAAAATTGTATAGTTTATCCCTAATGATTATTCAAATTTAAGCATTTGAAAATTGTACAAATTTATTCTTTAATTAGTTATGTTATAGTAGATATATAGGGAAAGTTAGCTGGGCGGCCCTCCCCCTCCCCATCCCCATCGGAGATTTTTAGGAGACGAGAGCGAGGATTAAAAAATCCTCGATTCTCGCCCTTTTGCTTATTTATTTATTTATTTATTTACTTTTTAAATATGATTCAAATTTAAAATAAAAAATAAGAGCCGGGGTGTATTCAAAAGGAAATCACACCCCAGTTTTCCGACAGGACGGAGCGGAAACGAGATATTTTTCCATCCCTATGCTCTCCAACCTTGAAAAATAAAGTTACGAATCTTCAACCTATTTAAGATTATGTTTGGCTACCTGTTTTTAGGTGTTTGTAAACAATTGCACTTCTCGTCAAACCACTTCTCCATCACTCATTCACCCCTATTTATAAACATCTTGCCACACATACCTAAATATGTGAATTCGAGTCCACATAAAGAAGTACGTGAAATGATCACGAACGACCATCACAAACATCTTGATGATGATATCTTGAAGTAAAAAATAAATAAATAAATGATATCATTTGTTATAATATAATGCAATCCCCTAGTATCTAATCCTCATGGTTATAAGATAATGAATTCTTTTATCATTTTTTTTTTCTTTTTGCACTCGACTCGACAATTTTTATTATCACAAGTCTTTTTTAATAATATTGTTCAATAATATTCATGCAAGAACACAAATTATATCAATTATGACTATATTAAATTCTTTATGATCACGTGGATTGTCTTGATTTTGCTATAAATTAGATGTGTTTGTTAAAAATATCACTCATAAAGAGTTTTTCTTGATCCTCTTCAATTTTGTCTAATCAAGCCTAACAAATATGTCATTGGTTGTCATTTTAAGCATCAGTGTTATTTAGTAAGCTCACTTCAAGTACATAGAGAACACGTTCGACTTTCTCGACCCTGAAAACTACGTGAGCAACTTCACTGCAGTCGAGGGAGAGGCATTGCGAGACAAGATTCAAAAGAAATGTTATAAGAGGAAATTTGAGGACTAAAACGATGGAAGATGTGTTATCAAGATCACCAGTGAGTATTAAATACAGCCATTGATCAACCTTCAGGACTCTACAAGGCTTTTACAAGTTACAATTTTAGCTCTTTAGTCATTTGTAATTTAAATAGACCCATGTTTTTGTTACTCTCATTTGATACTCGACTGAAAAGTTTGTTACTTTCATTTTGATGCTCGCAAACAGGTCCATGAATGCAGATTGTATCATGAGACAAAGAGGTACTAGCACTTGTATGGCAATTGATTTTTCCTTTGAATGCATTGATTGAGAACTGATCGTTTTGTTGGGAAAATGGGTTAATGGCTGACTTTGGAGCTAAATTTGATTGATTTGTGTTCTCCTCCGTGAGACATCGAAATCATATATTTACTTGTCAAAAATAATGTTCGGGTGAATGAGAAATTGGAGCTAAAAGTGTGCCAATTGAAAGAAATCTATGTGTTGGAAAGAAACCAATTAATAGTTGTCCCACATAGGGAAATGAAGAAAGCAAAAATTACTTTAAATAGGATTACACTTTGGAAGGGTGTGATCATGTGTAGCATAGAGGCTCTCTCCACGTGCGCGCACAGGAGAGGGTGCAAATCACGGACCGAAATTGGCTTCGGACATTGAACTCGTATGCGAGCGCGATCTGCGTACACGAATGTCGGACCGGATTAACCAAAAATTGGCTCTTTAGGAAGGCCTATGATTTGGTATTTTTTTTGCTTTCTAGAACTGACTTTTGGTTTCTGAGGGGGCGAACTACTTTACCATTGTATCCTGGGAAGCAGACACTCAAATTAAACATCAAGCACGTACGGTGAGGGGACGAATCTATTTTAAGGAAACTGTGTTCACACAGGCCTTGGTTTGGAATTTCTTTTATTGCAATTTAAATTATTTGTTCTGCTATTTTATTGCAAGTTGCTAATAAAGTACTTGTTGCATGTGAATGCGATGTCTCTATTACTTGTATATACGGTATGTGTAAATTGTAAATCCACTAAGTTGCATATACGGTATCAGTCTTGTGTATACGATATATGTCCTGCAAATACGGTATCGATCCTGTAAATACTGTATCATTGCTACACATACGCTATTTATCAATATTTACTCGTTGAGCCGGTATTTATCCACTTAAATATAGTAACAACAAACTTAAAACGGAATCAAAGAAAAAAAAATTAGTTTCTTATATTGTTGATTTCAGAAACTATTTTTTTTTTTTCATTTCAGAAATGGCAACCGATTCCACCAGCATGGATGTGTTCCAAGCTGTGGCTACTTAAACTGTGGCGGTGAACTCTGCTATGGCTGTAGGACCTAGTTCTACTATGGTTCAGACTGTGGGTAAAGTGCCCAGTCATGTTGTGAGCCAACCTGTGGCTACTGTTCCTGTTAATTATGGTGGAAAATCGATTGAATTTCAAGAGGTGGCAGTAGAAAATGTTGTTTTACCTGACCACCTTGAATCTTGCGGAATTCTTGACCGAAAGTGCTCCAAAACTCCAAGAGTAAAGTAAATATGCTCTCACAAGGGGAGGTTCAAAATGTATTATCTACCTATCCTATGCAAGTTTCAATTATTGAGTTTTATCACCATGACTTTTGTTTCACATTTGTATCTCTCCCAATTTTCATTTATGCGGGGGATTGTTGAAAA
>CAIGRT010235219.1:0-19437 GCA_903798405.1 Fraxinus platypoda
TTACCTAAAAAGTTTGAAGCTAAGATCTCCTCACTTGAAGATTCCTGGGATTTGTCCATTATTTCCTTGTCTGAACTTGTTAATGCCCTTTAAGCCACATAGCAGAGGAGATTAATAAGACAAGAGGAACAAGTTAAGGGAGCCTTATTTGTTAAGGGAAAGCACAAAGCTCAAACGAGCTATGCTCTTAAGAAACCAACTAATGAGAAAAATGAACCTGAGAACTAAAAAGGAGCTGGTAAAGGAGGAAAATATCCACCTTGTCCATATTGTAAGAGGAAAAGACATTCACCTAAATAGTGTTGGCTCAAGCCAGGAGTATAGTGCTGGGCTTGTGAGCAATTTGGTCACATTGAAAAGGTCTGTAAAAATCAAAAGGAAAAGTAAGAACCACAACAAGCACAAGTAACAGAGGTTCACCAACAGGAAGAACACTTGTTCACAGCATTGAACCTGAAGGTTTGCAGTAGTGATGCAGCTTGGCTGTTGGACAGTAGGTTCACTCATCATATGACTTCAAATCCCAGCATCTTTGTTGAGTTAAATGATGTATACAGATCAAGAGTTAAAGTTGGGAATAGAGAGTTTGTTGAGGTTAAAGGTGTTGGTGAAATCTCTGTGCAGACTTCCACAGGTACGAAGTATATTTATGATATTTTATATGTTCCAAATATTGATCAAAACTTGATTAGTGTTGGTGATTGATTGAGAAAGATTATACACTGGTATTTACAGACAATGGATGCATTATATTTGATTCACAAAATCAGGAAGTAATTACTATTGGCATGAGAAATAAGTGCTTCCCTTTAGAGTGGATAAATGTAGGTTATCAGGCACTTGCAGGCATTGTCATTGAGTCTTCTGTATGGCACAAAAGGTTTGGACATGCTAATTATACTTCACTCAAACAAATGCATGAATTGGGATTAGCTGAAAACATTCCTGAAATTAGTCATGATAATTGTATGATAATTGTATGTGTGATGTATGCCAACTTGGAAAACAAACCAGGATGTCATTCCTTAAAAATCAAGTAAAAAGGGCTACAAAAAGACTTGAGCCGATACACTCAGATGTCTATGGACCAATGAGGACTTCAACAATGAATGGAAGCAGGTATTTTGTTCTCTTCATTGATGATATGTCAAGAATGTGCTAGGTATACTTCTTGAAAATGAAATCAGAGGTAGCAAGTGCGTTTCAAAAGTTCAAAAGCTTGGTGGAAAATGAATGTGACGGCAAAATCAAAGCCATCAGATCAGACAATGGAACATAGTACTGTTGCAGCCAATTTAACAAATTTTGTGAAGAAATGGAGATAAAACATCAGCTAACCATTCCCTACTCTCCACAGCAGAATGGTATATGTGAAAGAAAGAATAGGACGATTATGGAGATGGCTAGATACTTGACGATTGAGAAAAAAGTTCCAAGGGAGTTCTGGGCAGAAGATGTGAATACTGCAGTGTATTTGCTCAACAGATTGCCTACAAAATCATTGGACAAAACGACTCATTTTGAAGCATGGTATGGAACAAAGCTTGATGTCTCTCATCTGAAAGTGTTTGGGAACACCCGTTACTCTCACATACCTGAAGTGAAGAGAGATAAGTTGGGCCAAAAAGCTGAGGTTGGAGTTCTAGTTGGTTACTACAGCAATGCCAAAGGCTATAGAGTCTTCAATCCTCAAAGCAAGAAAATAATTTCTAGCTGGGATATTAAAGTGGATTAAGAAGCCTCATGGAACTAGGAATCAACCGTAAACAATCAACTTCAAATTCCAAAGGCAAATCCTTACACAAGTGATGCTGAATTTAATGAAGAAGGGACAATGTCTGATAGTGAATCTAATTCTGAGAATGTTGTTCTGAAAACAAGGCCACTTGTAGACATATATGCTAGATGCAATTCAGCTACTCTGGAATCTTCAAACTTTGCTGAGGTTGCAAACTCAAAAGAATGGATGGTTGCAATGAAGGAGGAGTTAAACATGACTGAGAAGAATGGAACTCGGTTACTGGTTGACAGACCAAAAGATAAACATGTAATTGGAGTGAAATGGGTGTATAAATCGAAGCTGAATCCAGATGGCTCAGTGAATAAACTCAATGCCAGGCTGGTAGTAAAGGGATATGCTCAACAATTTGGTATAGGCTTTAATGACACGTTTGCACCAGTAACAAGGTATGAAACCATCAAAATGCTATCTGCCATATCAGTTCATAGAGGCTGGATGATATACCAATTAGATGTCAAGTTGGCATTTCTGAATGGACACTTGGAGGAAGAGATATTCATTGAACATCCTGAAAGTTTCCAAGTTGCTGAGAAATAGGAGAAGATATATCTGCTGAAGAAGGCCTTGTATGGTTTAAAACTGGCACCAAGAGCCTCGTATAGCAAAATTGATGAACATCTAAGCAGGCTTGGGTTTTTGAGAAGCATGAATGAGCAAACTTTGTATATAAAGGAGGAGATGATGGAGGAGAAGAAAGAGATGATCATCATCTCACTATATGTTGATGATCTTTTAATTACTGGCAACAGTTGTACATTGATTGAGCAAGTAAAAGATGAATTGAAAAAGGAATTTTAGATGACAGACTTGAGAAATATGCAATATTTTCTTGGCATGGAAATATTTCAAACTCAAGATGGTATATTTGTGTGTCAAAGGAAATATATTAGAGAAATGCTGAAGAAGTTTAGCATGGAGAATTGCAAGCCAGTAAGCACCCCATTGGTTCTGAATTTGAAACTGATAAAGGATGATGGAACCAAGATGATAGATGAGAAAGTGTATAGAAGTATAGTTGGATGCTTACTATACTTGACTTCTACCAAACCTGACATTACATTTGCGGCCAACATCTTATCCAAATATAGGCAAGAGCTAAGTAAACTTCATTTCCAGGCAGCAAATAGGGTGCGGTGCTGAGGTATGTAAAAGGAACAGATGAGCTGGGAATTTGGTTCAAGAAATCAGAAAGGCTGCTTTTAACTGGATTTACAGATAATGACTGGGCTGATTCAGTTGATGACATGAAAAGTACCTCGGGCTATGTATTTTATGCTGGTTTAAGTATAGTGTGCTGGAATTCCATGAAGTAAAAAACCGTGGCTCAATCTACTGCAGAGGCAGAGTACATAGCAGCTTCAAAGGCTACAAATCAAGCTATTTGGCTAAGGAAAGTGTTCGAGGATTTGAAGCATCAACAAGAGGAAGCCACAACCATTTTTTATGACAATTAGTCAGCTGTGGCAATGGTGAAAAACCTGGTATTTCAGGGAAGAACAAAGCACATAAAGATTCAGTATCATTCAATAAGAGAAGCTCAAGATAGGAAGGAAGTGGAGTTGACGCCTTGCAACGTTGAGGACCATTATGCTAAAAGCTCAAGATAGGAAGGAAGTGGAGTTGACGCATTGCAACGTTGAGGACCATTATGCTAATATCTTTACTGAGTCATTGTCCAAGGAAGATTTGAAACATTGAGGAGATACCTTGGTGTTTCCAGCAAAAGTCTCAATTAGGAGTATTGACATTTAGCATTGATACTTTTGTTGTCATTATTCCTATATTCTTGATGTACTAAGTTTTAGCTTAAGTTATATTTTATAAGTTAAGCAAGTATGGTCTTGCAGGGAAATGAGTAGGCGACATATAAGCAAAGTGGTAGTAGGTAAGAATAGTTGTTGGATAAAAAAAAATTTGTGATGTAATAGAATGATGGCTACATATGTTCCAGCTGTGTCTTGCACCACTCTTTGAATGAANATGGTTTAGATGACCTTCAAAATAAGAAATGCAAATTGTTATCTTGGTTTGGCAAAGCTGATATTGTTGCAAAAGGTGAAGTCGCAGCAACAAATCCAAGTGATCTAGTGCATCATGTACCTCTTGGTAATGAATGCTGGAGTGTTTGGGTTAATGAAGTGATTGATAATGGCAGCTCATATCGTCCCACATGTGAGCTTTTTCTTCTTGAAAATGGGTACATCGAAGTGAATTAGTTGTAATCACAACAAAGATATGCTTCACTTATTTTTTATTTTATTTCCATTTTCATTTACATTCCATGTGAATTGAACAAACTTTATTAATTATACCCTTATTATTTCAGTAATGTGCAGAAAGTTGATTTTTTTTTTTTTTAACTAAATTGTTGGTCGAAGAAGTAAATTTCGATATGGATAGAATACTTTGTAATATTTTATTTTATTATTATTTTTTTGAAGTATTAGTCTATAATTTTGGCATATTATAAGTATCTAACTTTTTGAGTAAACTAATAATGTTCATAGAATTGTTTAGATGAACTCTACATTTTGGCATACTGTATTGAACCATACTCTATATTTTTATTTATCGAAATTATGACAAACTTGACTGTATATAGATTTATGTTTATAATTTTATTTTGTAATTACTATAGGTTTGCAAGTAATCAAATAATAAACAATTTTTAAAAAATTAAATTGACATTTACGACATTCCTTAATGCATGCCGTAAAAAGTGAAGTACGATTTTACAGCATGTATTAAGGAACATCGTGAAAAGAATTTTTACGGCGTTCATGTGCACATAGTAATAACGACTCTCATTTATAGCATGCTTGCACACCATAAAAAGTGAGTTAGTTTTTACGGCATTGCTTTATATGGCGTTCAGCCATATGCCACAAAGAACTTTTTACGGCATACAATGCATGTCGTAAAAATTAAACTTTGTTGTAGTGTTGGTTTAGCTAAAAATCAAAATTTTAATACATTTTGAAAAAAGTTGATGAAATGTGTCGTTGAAATATTTATAAAAATTATAGGTCCATGAAATACGTGGTTAAGATTGAGGAAAAATGAGTTTTAGAAAATAAGGGCGAACGGGACTTGTGTCAGATAATCAAAAGAAGAAAAAATCAACTTGAGACCAAGAAAATTTGATCAAATACTTTTCATTACATTAATGAAATTGACAAAAAGGACAAAAATCGTGCTAATGTTTCCTCTTTAATACAAATGACCACCTAATCAAAATGCTTTCAAACATTCAAAATACAAAATGGCAAATTCATGAAAAGAATTTATATGAATACGATCAATCACATGCACTATAAACTTCCGACTTGACAACTTGATCGTTGTTATATTATCCGACTTCCATAGATTTCTTCTTGAAACATGGTCAATCTAATTTCTATACGTCCTTATCGTTAGTTAACATACTTCCATACTTTCTTTGCACTTTTCATTCCAGTGCATTTAAATCTTGCTTTTCGTGTCTCTTTTAATCAATTTCACCAACACTGTTCCACAGCTCGAGGTTCATCATAAAGCAACTAAAAAAGAGAAAATAAAAATAAAAATCCTACCTACTCGACTAACATATATGTTAGAATTTGGGTGTGACTCGAATTACTTGTTTGAAGTATCGAAGAATTCTAATTGAAGTGCACGTCAAGAAGAATTCAGTTTGGAATACTATGTCAAGTTGAAGTTCTATTTGGGAAGCTCATTGGGAGTTGGAAATTTGTATTGGATTTGAAGAAGAGTTCGGGATGGAGAAAACAATTTGAAAAAAAAAAAAGTATTTTTCCGAGCAGAACACCTGGCGCCACGGCCCCACATGACGTATTTGGGTTTTTCGCATTTTTGGGAGAAGTTGGGGACGTGGTTGAATTTTAGCAGCTCCTACCACCCCCAGACAGAAGCAGTGGGATTTAGCATTACCTCAGGCAGAATTTACTTATAACTGGTAGAAGAATATAACCACGGGAATGAGCCCATTTGAGATTGTCTATGGTTGGAATCCATCCGGGGTACTTGATTTAGCCCATATTCCACATTTGGGTCGTCTGAGTCATAAGGCAGATGATATGGCAGAACATCTTTGAGGTATCCATGAATAGGTGAAGCTCGCCATTCACGAGAGTAATGCCAGGTACAAGGTTCGGGCTAATAGTCACTGTTGTCAGGTACTTTTTGAAGTGGTGATTTTGTTTGGGCGGTATTAACTCATGATCGTTTTCCTATTGGGGAGTATAATAAGCTTAAGGAGCGGAAGAGACCTTGTCCCTCTCACTGTTAGCTTATCATAGTTGTCTTCATAAAGTTTGATTGCTTCCGTTTTTACAGTTATCAGTCTTGTTGGTTCTGCCATTTCCCAATTCCATTCTGCATCTTCATCGAATGTCATATCTCAGCTAATAATAAATTTCTCAGTCAGTGGTAAGATTCTATATCCATTGTTAGTTGTGTAGTATCCTACATAGACTCCATATTCCGCTTTTTCATCCAACTTTCCTCTTTTTGCATCTCGAATGTGAGTAAAGCACAAACAACCTTAAATTTTTAAATTTTACACATAAGGTTTAGTATCGTACCATACATCAAAAGAAGTTTTTTCGCTCTTGTCGTAAGCCCGTGCAGCGAAAATACAATAGTTTTAATTGCTTCTGTCCAGTACTTCTTTGGCATATATTTCTCAAATAGTAAACACCTAGCCATATCCATTATAGTTCTGAATTCCTTTCGCTCACAACATTTTGTTGAGGGGTGTATTTAGTAGTAAATTGATGCTCAATCCCTGCATCCTCACAAAATGTTGCGAACATATCAGCTGTATACTCAGTCCCATTGTCAGAACTTATTATCTTGATTTTGCAGCTATTTTGGTTCTCAATCCAAACTTTGAATTTCCAAAATACTGCTGAAACTTCTCATTTCTACTTCATGAAATACACCCAACACATCCTGCTGAATTCATCAATGAACAAGATGAATACCTATTTTCATTAAGTGACTCTGTCCTCATTGGTCCGCATGCATCAATGTGGATAAGCTGTAGTCTCTCGGTTGCTCTCCAAGTTTGGCTAACTGGGAATGGCTGTCTTTCTTGTTTTCCCAGCTTGCATGCTTCGCACAACTTGGTTTGTTCTCCAGTGAATGTCATTCTCTTCACCACTTCTTCTTTCTGCATGAACTCCAATGCAAATTATGAAAATGTCCCATTCTTTTGTGCCATACATCTGCCTGTGAGCAAGAATATGCACCAGATTCATTTTTCATCAAATTCAAGCTGAAACTCTTGCTTTTCATACCAAAAGATATGAGAACTACACCGATGGAGTCAGTAATTTCACAATTTTTATCTATAGAAAATATTGAATAGCCCTTTTCGAGAAGTTGCCCAACACTAAGCAGGATTTGATCTATTTCTGGTACAAAAATTACATCAGTAATTAGTTTTTTACCTGCAAAACTTGTTATAGCAACCGTTCCTTTTTCTTTTACCTCAATCAGTTGGCCATTGCCTATCCTGACCTTTGATTCTGATGACTTGTACAGTTCTTGAAAGATGGATACATCATAGGGATTGCAATAGGGTGGGTTGGGCCAACCTAACCCGCCCCCCCAGGTAATTTCCTGCCCCTTTACCCGTTTAAGGCGGGGCGGGAGGCGGGGCGAATCCCTTGTCCTGTTTACTACTTGTTTATTTTTTTTATTTTTTATTTTTTAAGTTTTTTATAATTCATTTTACTGCCCCCTATCATTAAAGTGAGACAATAATATATTTTTTATTTATTTTTAAAAGTTAAATTATTCAAATATGTTTGGTAAACTAAGTCTTTTATTATTTGTCATATTTCTTAAATAATTTTAGTTGCCATTTTCTATTAGAACTAATGAAATTTCATGGAGTTTTTCATTGAAAATATTGAATTCTTAAAAAAAAATTAAAAAATTAAACGGGGCACAAGTACCCCGCCCCGGGGCGAAGTCACTTGCCCCGTCCCCGACCCGAATATCTGATTAAGTGGCTAATCCCCGTCCCGTTCGGGGTGGGGCCCCACGGGTATCGGGTTTGACGGATCTTTTTGCCATCCCTAATGTATCATTTGTCACGTGGTTTGTGCATCCACTTGTCAACAAGCCAAGCATCACTAGTACTGTTTCAGTAAAGTAGGTGGCCACAAATAGTTGCTCCTTACTTTTATAGACTTTTTCCATGTGCCCCATCTTCTTGCGTGATTTGCACTGGATGTCTAGTCTAAACCAACAATACATTTGTTGATGTGAGGTTTTTTTACAGTGTAGACATGGTGGATATCTACCTCCGTTGTCTCTGTTGTTGTTTCCACCTTATGTCTTTTGATTTCTATTCCATCTCCGTTTACCCTTATTTTCTTATTGTTTCTGATAAGTTTCTTTCACCTGAAAAGCTCCTTCCACTGTCTCATCCAGTCTATAAGCTCTTCTTTGCTCGTGAGCTTGCACTGCATTAGTCAATTCTCCCAATTCTCCAAGAAAGCAAATAAGTAAACTTGAACATTGCTTGTGTAGGTTTCAAGATGTTGGCAATCTTTTGACAAAACTGTTGTTCAAAAAGAGTTTTTAAAGTCAAAGTGTCAAGTGGTAAGTTAGAAGTCCTAGGATTCGAGTATGGAGTAAGGAGAAAAGAGTCACTGTAATGTCGCTAGCCTATCGCCCAGTTGATGCTCGAGTTGTAAAAATAGAAACTGTGTCGCCCACCTATCGCCTGGACGTCGCTCGAGCGATACACCATCGCTCGCGTGTCGTTGAGCCGTTGCTTGAGCGACAGTATATCCCGAGAAAATCTAATTCGTATTTTCAAGGTTTTTATCAGGCCCATACTACCCAAAACCTCTACACTATATATATCTACGCCTCCATTCGAAAAATAGTGGTTGAACATTGAGAGAAACAAAAGACTACTTCCTACATATCATTCTATTAGTTCAACCTTCATTTTGATTTGTTCATAGTATTGAAAAACATCAACTTCACATAAACAAAACACCAAAACACATCATTCCATAACATCGTCAATGTTCTGAAGATCAAGGAGAGTAACCAGAGTTCCCGTTGTTGGAGAACGAAGAGTTCTTAATGATCCACAGGAGATTGACGAATTCAGAAGGCTGGGAGTTGGTGCATGAGCACACAATCCAAAAAGCTTTGATGATTACAGTCAGGAGGTCAGAAAGTAATAGAGTTAGTCGAGTATGACAATATTGTAAGTTGATTCGTTTATAGTGGATTTTTACTTGCTTGGAACCGAAGTTATTATCCAGTTACGGGTTTTCTCCATCAACAATTTTCAAGTATTATTTATTTTTCAATTATCTATTAACTGCGGTAAATCAACATAGGATAGTTGTGCATATGATTTCGTCTGAATTAATTAATAACCGTGACTTATTGCATTTACTAATTGACAAATTTAAATTTCGCATAAACACCTATTCACCCCCCTCTAGGTGTTAGTTGGGTTGAAATTCATTATTTCAAGTGGTATCAGAGCCTCATTTTGATTCGTGGCCCATATTTAATGTAGATGAGTTAGTTTCATTCCATTCCTTCGTTTTTTTACGGAAGCAATTATGTATATTGGAAGGTTAGAATGAGAGCATTCCTTAAGTTTCTAGATGAGCGGATTTGGGTTAGTGTACTAAATGTTTGGACCGCCCCTTCCTCTAATATTTCAGGTGTAGTTACCCCACGGACATTTCTCTTTGGACAAAGGATGAACTAGTTGAGTGCAACTGGAATAGTAAAGGGCTCTATGCCCTATTTATGGCTATGTTTGTTGAAGAGTTTAGGAGAGTGTCGATGTGTGAAACCGTAAAAGAAGTTTGGAATATTTTAGAGACCACACATGAGGGAACTGAAATCGTTAAGAACTCCAAACTGCAGATGTTAACTAATAGGTTTGAAGAAATTAGAATGAAGGAAGATGAATCGTTCGATGAATTCTATTTGAAGCTGAATGACATAGTGAACTTTAGTTTTAACCTAAGTGAAAGAATTCTTGAATCTAAGATCGTTAGAAAAATCCTGAGATCATTACCTGAAAGATTTAGACCTAAAGTTATGGCTATCGAGGAGAACAAGGAACTAGATGCTGTTAAGATTGAAGAATTGGTTGAATCCCTCCAAACTTATGAACTCACCATATACTAAGAAGAACAAGTCTATAGCCTTCAACACTATTAGGGAAGAAAAGTATGTTTCATGTGATTTGGAATCACTTAATGATCAGGAAATAACTTACTTTGTTAATAATTTCCAAAAAAATGTTTAGAATAAGAAGAAGACTAAAGAGAGACATAGTGGTGATTCCAGTGTGTCTAGAAAGAGATTTAAATATGTGAGATGTCATTAATGTCAAGGTTTTGGCCACTATAGAAGTGAGTGTCCTAATGGTAAGAAAAATCAGGGTAAAGGTATGAATGCAACTCTCACTGATAAGGAGTCTAGCTCGAATAATCAAAGTAAGATGTCTACACATGAGGATAGTGGGAAGTTTATGGCCTTCACTGCTAGGATTAAAAGTGAATCTGATAAGGACGGTGAAAAGGTTGAGGAAGTAGATAATAGTGAGCAAACTGAGGAAGATTCTGAAGATGAGGATGAGATTCGTGAGGCTTATCAAAAATTATTTGATGAGAGTCTTAAGATAAAGAAGGTCAACAAAGTTGTGCTAAAGAAGATTAATGAACTTGAGATAGAGAGAGAGAAACTTATAGTTGACTTTCAGGATTCTATAAAAAATCTGAGTGAGTTGAGACTAGTCAATGAGAACCTAGAAGCTAAGGTTAAAACCTTAACAAGTGACCTAGAAAAATCCAAAACTCAACTTCATACCATCTTGAGTAGTTCTCAGAAGCTTGATAATCTGTTAGGGATGAACAAACGAACTGGAAATAGGCAGGGTCTAGGATATGTTCAAATTGATAACAATATTGCTAGTGCATCCAAGAACACGTTTGTCCCAGCCACCAACAAATTTAAGAATGTTGCTAATCCTGAACCCAATGACAAGAGTGTCTTAGGACCGAGGCCTACTAGAAACGTAGGACCAATCGACCTATAAATCAATATCAAACATTACGTAGTTTTGAACCTAGGTTTATTCCCACTTTTCATAATTTTGGTGCACTGGGACATACAAGGCCTAAGTGTCATAAATTCCTAAATAGAAATAGAAATCATAATTTCAGTAGAGTTAGAAATCAGGATTTTGATAGTCGAATTGATTTCCTCACTAATTAAGTAAGTCATTTGACCAAGTAAATGACTTAGTTGACTCAAAATAAGTCTATCACTAGCTAGACTGGTTGGGGTGAAAAATAATGATTTGAAAATTTTTGAGGATTCTTAAAGGTAAGGGCGTTTAATACCTAATTGATTACGTACTTTTGATGCATGGTTATGTTTTTTAATTGATTCGTTCATTATTGTATGCATCTCATTTCTTTTTTTTTTACTTTTAGGTCGGTTGTTTTTTTTTTTAAATAAAAAAAAATTTGAAATTTTGAAATAAAATTTTTGTTTTTTACTATAGATATATGATTTACTTGAACATGTATGTTGTGACCAAGTATGAGTTTAATTGATGTACTGTAGCATATTTTTCATTACTTTGTTTAGGTTTATGTGGAGTAATTAGTATAGGTTTCTTCATGTACCATCTACACTGCACACACTATGATCTTGTGAGTACGTCTTGACCGCGTGTGTGAGATTTGGGATGACCGTCATTTGTTGGTAAGGTGACCTTGAACATAGATTAACCTTAATTTAGTAGACCTAAGTTCAAGTATATCCCCTTAAATAAAATAAAAATGTTTTGTCTTATACTTATCTTCGAAGCCTATTTGACTCGAATAATTAAGCATGATGGGTTTCTTATTACCTGATGTCATATGGTCAATTGACTTGGAGTCATCGACTCAAAACTCGTTACAGGGGACATCTTAGTCGCTTAATGGAGAAGAAATTGAAGAGAAAAATGATGAGTTTAGAAAGAAAAATATAAATTGTGTGAAAATGTATATAAGCTCAAAGTAAAAAATGAGCTTTATTTATAGGTCCTAATATGAATGTATACGCTAGATGAAGTTTTAATATTTAGTGATATAAATGCTTAGTCTTGGTGTGTTGGCTTACATTGATATTGCATCTTAATTTAATTGGTATGTTTTTGAATTTATGAATGACTGTCTCGAATGCTTTTATTATTGTTATTGTTTCACGTACTTTTACACTTGGTATTTGAGTTATATTTTTTTAGGAAATAGGTTGGATAAAAAAAAAGAAGAAAGATTCAGCCAAGTCAGTCGGTTTTGGGTAGATTAGATTGAATCTATTTGATTTGTAATACATGTTTTGTCACACAATGTCAAATGGGGAGTTTGTTAGGCTTTAAAGATGTTGACAATCTTTTGATAAAACCATTATTGAAAAAGAGTCTTTAAAGTCAAAGTGTCAAGTGATAAATTAGAAGTTCTAGGGTTTAAGTATAGAACGAGGAGAAAAGAGTCGCCGCAATTTCGCTAGCCTATTGCCTAGCTGATGCTCGAGCGATAAAAACAGAAGCTTCATCACCCGCCTGTTGCCCGAACTTCGCCCGAGCGACACACCATTTCTTGTCTGTCACTGAGATGTCGCTCGAGCGACAGTGTATCCTGAGAAAACCTAATTCGCATTTTTCAAGATTTTTATACGGCCCATAATACCCAAAACTTCTACACTATATATATCCACGCCTCCATTCGAAAAATAGTGGTTGAACATTGAGAGAAACAAGAGATTACTTTCTACATATCATTCTATTTGTTCAACTTTCATTTTGATTTTTTCATAACATTAAAAAACATCAACTTCACATAAACCAAACACCAAAACACACACTTTCATAACATCATCAGAGTTCTGAAGATCAAGGAAGGTGGCTGGAGGTTGTTAGAGAACGAGGAGTTTTCATTGATCCATAGGAGATAACAGAAGGTCAAGAGTTGGTGTAGGAGCACGCAATCTAGGAGGGCTTTCGTGATTACAGACAAGAGGTCAGAAAGTACTAAAGTTAGTCAAGTCTAATAATACTGTAAGTTGACTCATTTATAGTGGATTTTTACTGGCTTGGGCTAGAGTTTTTACCCGGTTACGATTTTTTCCGTCAACAATTTTCAAGTATTATTTATTTTTCAGTAATTTATTAACTGCGGTAATTCAACATAGGATAGTTGTGCATGAATTCGTCTTACTTAATAACCGTGACTTGTTGCATTTATTAATTGGCAAATTTAAATTCCGCATAAACACCAGTTCACCCCCCCTCTAGGTGTTAGTTGGTCGAACTTCATTATTTCAGCTTGTACTTAAACATAATGATGCTGATAATTACTGTGTGCTCTTACTGTTGCCTCTTCTATGAAATTGATAAATAAGATAAAAAAAATTGCTTTAAGTGGTGTTTTGAAATGAAAGACTTAAGAAAAGCTAACAGAATCCTAGATATGGCATAGAAAGGGATAGGTCAGATTTTTTGCGTATTTTGCATTAAATTCCTTATATATTGAAAGTGTTGAAGATATTTGACATACATGAATGTAAATTTGTTACATTACACTACTTTTAACAATTCGTTTATTTTGTCTAAAGATTAGTCACTTCCAAGTGATGAAGAAATTGAATATGAGTAGAATTTCAAATTCAAATATGATATGTTATAATATGTATCTAATGGTGTGTTCCAGGCGTGACCTACCTTTTGTTAAAAGTACACTTCCCAAGTTTACGTCTAATTTAGGTCCTAATCATTGGGAGGCATTAAAGTGGTTGCTTAAATATTTGAAAGGATTGAGTCATACATGTCTAGCGTTTACGTATAGTACTCAGGTTGTGAAATTAAAAGGTTTCATGTATGCATACAATGCGAGGGATACTGAAAATACAAAGTGTACATCTTCCTATGTATTTACTTTGTGTAATTCTTGTTTAAGTTGAAAGTCAGAACTCCAACATAGAGTTGCACTATTCACTGCTGAGTCTGAATACATTACCACCAAGTAATTAGAGTCTTTGCAGCTCAAAAGGTTTGTCAAGTAAACTTTATGTTTTAGATGGTGATGTGGTGGCTTATTTTGATAGTCAATCCGATATATAATTACTGTATTTGAAAAATGTAGTAAATGCATTATTATTGTATTCAACAAATGTAGTAAATACATTGACATTAGAGTACATTTCATTAGAGATATTGTGACTTAAGTCTTGTAAAATTTGAAAAAATTCTTTCACAATACAATCCCTCAGATATATGTACCAAGGTATTGTCCTTGGTAAAACTCAAAAGTTGATTAAGCCTTTTAAACATCAGTAAAGGTTAGTGGGATCTTTTTTATTGGATTTTTTGATTGGATATTTAAATAGTTGTTTATTCTAATTTAAATGTAAAAGTGAGACGCCAAAGAGGGGAGATAAAGAAGTTTAGTTTTTCTGTAGAAGATTTGTTTTGGCATCAAAGTGGAGGTTTGTTGGATTTTTGTTTCCAAACAACCTTAATGAAATGATATACTTTTTGGGACTTCAGAGCACTTCACCCATAATTGAAGTTTTCATAAGGCCTTAACATTACACACAAAAGTTGATCCGCTGACCCAGCCCCAAGTGAAAAAACTATTTCAAGGTGTAGCACTTCTCAGTGTTGCTCAATGCCTTAAACTTATTCTTGATCCCTTGTATCATGATCTTGATCATTGGTCAATGGCCCTCACATAAAAGGAGAAAATCCCTGGACATTTAACCACTTCATTCTTTCATTCTTGATTTTTCACCATCTCACTCTCTTCTCTTTCTCTCTTGGTTGTGCTATCCCTTTGAGATTTTCTTGTTTTTTGTCATTCTTTTGTGAATAAAACTCGCGTGCTCTTTGTAGTTTCAAGTGTCGTATTTTCTCCTTTTGAAAAAGGCAATTAGGTGGTGGAGTAGAAGGTATTGGGAATATGGGCAAAATTGAGCCCCAAACCTCTTGGATTCGTGCTTAATGTCAAATGTCTTTTTGTATACAGTTTCAGCATTTTAGCTATGTGATTTGTGGTTGAACTTCCGACTTTGTGGCCAAATTTGTAACAAAGGCCTATGGCCTCCATTTGTATATTTTTGTAATATTTGTAGACTTGGTAATTTTGAGAGTCATTAATAAATATATATTTTATCTTTGTATTAATTTTCATATCACGGTTATTTATGCTTAAAAAGAAGGTTTTGCAGTTATCATATACTTCACAATTTGGGTGAATGAATTTTGTTAAAACATAAAGGTGGTGATTTTTTCGTAACGATGTTAGTGTAATTGGAATGCATTGCACACGTGCTAGTAAAAGTAGGCAAACTGTTATGTTCATCGTATATCACTAGATCAACTGAAATAGTCAATCTCAATATAAAAAAAAAAAATCATGGATCTTAGTTCGTTGTTTAGATTTCTTGAGACATCGAAGAGAAGTGTTAAAAACTGACCTTGTTATTATAACAATTTGGACAACAGATATGCAAAAATGTATATTTTTTACGAAATGGAATTGAAAATTCTCAAAAGAGAGATGAATATTCGCTTAAGTATTTTTTGGTACAAGTAAATCTAAGATCTCAATGATTCTATAAAAGTATTTAGAGAATTATTTCCCCCCAAAAAGAAAACCCCACTAGAGAAAAATGGTTGCTTAAAGTGTTTGGTATAATTAGAGGATAAAATCATCTTTTATGCTTGTCTCCAATTATGGACATTCTATAGTGTTGATAATTAGATAGTTGATTCTGGACTAAACTCAAAAGCAATTGATAGATATTGATCAAAAGTTACGAGTTTCTTTAATTGTTTATACTTGAAGGTCAAGGCCTAGCTGCACTGATAAGAGCAAAAGTCTTATCAAGCTGATGACCTTGGTTTGTATCATTGGACTTGCATAATAAAATCAAACTAGACTTGCACAAGGAGACGGATAGGACTAAAAATTGGGCAACAAAATTAGGGCTACACATTGCATACGTGCATATATAAAGGAGATGGGGTCGAACAATGCCTATAACCCCATGATCGAGCTCTCTTTCTTTCCCCTGGTACATACACATGCACCCAAAAATCGAGGCAAAGGTTCATTGTTTTCGTTTTGGGATCTTTTCTCATGCTATTCAAAGCTCTATTTGGAGTTCTTGGATTTCAAAGGTGGTGACACCCCTATATCAACAATCTTAAAGAGAAAAATCAGACCTGCATTTGTAATAAGAGACTCATGTGCAATTGTACAATGAAATTCAACTTGAGCATCTATGCTAACAATCTCAAAAAGAAAATACGTCCAGACTTTGTAGTAACGAATTCTGTGTGATTTTACTATGAAATTCAACTCACACCACAAGAAGTAATTAGGTTATTTCTTACAGGTTAGTTAATCAAGATGTAAAATCTTACAACAAGAATAATTCTATTTAAGTACTACAAGAGCTACAACCATTAGTATTGAGTTGCAATGTAGGTCCACAACAACTAGTAACAACAGAAATAGTTAAAGTTATACAGTCAAACACATCTATTGTCAATCAACATCTTTTGTCGTAATGCAAACATTTTAAGAAAAACATCTACATATTTATATATTCACATAGTATTATAAAAATATCCTGACCCTACCTTGTCACCCAAAAAACCTTGATGGAATGGGGACGAGGATGAGAGCCTCGGCTGTTGCCATCCCTAAAAATACTTCTTTACTATTTATTTGATCATACTTTTTAAGTGTTTATAAAACTTGGGTCATATGAAATGCATCCATAATAAATGGATGATAAGCTATGGTCCTACTATACGCATATATTAAAAACATGTTTTACAAGCTTAAATCAAGATTTATGCTTTTCCCAGTCTTTCTTAGGTCAAGATGAGAATGACATTGCTTAATTTTTTAATTTTTTTTTTCTCAAAAAGCACTCTAGCTTTGATAATTTACAAATTATCTTTTTCACTTTATTAATTGTGAACTATTTAGTTACTCAATCCTCTATTGAGTACTTAGCTGCATTTATTCACAACATTCATTATAAGTGAGATTGATTCTTATGGAAAAATGGTAAAGATTCCTTTTGCCTAAATTGTTTTCCCAACTAAACAAAATAATCAAACTTTATTATATATAATCCCATTTTTCTTTATCTTTATTTCCCCTCATTAAGTATATATTTTTATTAATTTCTGTTCTCCTAAATTATTCATCAGTCTTTCTTCCTCACTAGCACAAATTGAAAGGTATGGCCTTTTGCCCTTCTTTTTCTCTCATTATACAATGCCTTTTTTTTTTTTCCAAGTTGGGTTGTTTCTATCAAGAAAAAACTGTGTTCCATTTGTTGTTGAATTTTACTGTTTCTTTCATAATTTCTGCTTTTTTGGGTTGAGAATATACGGTTTGAGTTGTGATTCTTGGTGATCATGGTACTTTGAATTGTTTTTTGTTATTGTTATTAATAAAAAGATCTTCCTTTTACTCTTTCTTTGATTTCTGGTTTGTTTTAGAATACATTTTTAAAATAATTTTTTTAAATTTCATTTTATTTTTATTTAAATTGATATAGAAACATCGTTGACTATATACATACATGGTTCTTCTGTTATGACATTGATATATACACGTGTCTCTTAGTATATGAATGTATGTATGTATGTATGTATGTGAGTGTGTGTGTATATATATATATAGTAGGGTTTCAGATATTAACGCTATTTGATTCCCTAGTACTAGATAGAGAGTAGTCAGATAAATGTAATAAATATATCTTTTTGCTTGTATTTATTCATATATTTTGGGTTTTTCATAAGCTTAATCCCTAAACTATTTCTATATGGAAACTCTAAATCGAGTAAAGTTATCAATCAAAAGCAAACCATATTCGTCAATCCACATTTTTTTGTTTGTTGTTTTACATTTTGAGGGGAGGGTGGGTTGGTTGAGCCACAATGAAGTTATTCATGAAATTTTATTCGTGTCCATTGAAAAGGAAAGTACCTTTGAACTCATAGAATGGACATTTGGTAAAGATGAACTTATGGTTCCACTTTTATATTGATACTCATTGCATGTTTACACGTGGAGTGGAACATGTAATTTCAATTAATGATCAGCAGCATTGTTCAATGGATTTTGTCTTTCGATTTATTTAGATATTATCATATTTATACATCTTTGAAATATCTCAATACTCATTAATAAATAATAAGATTTATTACGTTGTAAAAGTTTTTCCTAGTTTGGTAGACTTCATAGCATCCCCAAAATTACAAAAAAACTGCCATTTGCCCAAGAGTAGGAAATTTAATAATCATATTGTAGTTATAAATTTAAATTACTTTCTGCTATGAAAATGTAATGTGCTATAGTTGGTGCTTGTATCAGTTTGACGTAACGTGTACTCTTGTGCCCATCCGTGAAGAATCTGCAGCTTTATTCTATTATCCAAGAAAAAATTGTAAGTGTAGAAGTAATATCCGTCGATCTTGAGATCTTAAACTATCAAATGCATTTCAGGGATCTCGATTTCAGATTTTCTGCCAAATGTTGGGAACCTTTTCGTCTGTACTGGCAAGCTGCCTAGAGTTGCTTGTCGAAGGAAGCAAAACAAAGAGCAAGGTTGCGTTCGTCACCAAGGGCTCAGCTAGGCGAGCCGCATAGTGCATCAGCCTTACCAGTCCTCTGGTGTATCTACAAATCTGGTAGAAGACATGGTTGGGTATTGGGAAATTCCTAGATGCACTTACATTATTAGTTTGTTAGCAATAAAAAGCATAACATACATGAACAATGGTTTAACGAAATTTTGATCCCACATAAAAGAGAATTATTCTGCATAAAAATATGACAGTCAAGTAGAAATCTGGTCTGAAAAGCATGACACATCATGTTAACATTAGTCTTTTCAGAGGACACTCTACAATTCCACAATAAAATATTGGCTCCATAATGGTATTAACCGAGTTTCAAAGAATATGTAAGAATCGTGCTTGTGCGGGCGTGATTAAGGGAAAAATTCATAAATAAGGTGTATACTTTACACCAATTTAAAAGTCAGGTTTATAGTTTGAAAATTCAAAAATCAGGTTTTTTTTTTAAATGAAAAATAAATTATTAAATTAATTTATTATTAAATATTTAATTCTAATATAATATAATTAATCCACCCCACATGCACCACCCCTACCGCTCCGGGGACTATTCCGACGACCATTTCGACCACTACTCTTCTCCGGCGACCATTCCGATTACTGCTCCGATTCCGACAATTATTCCGGCGACTATTCTGNTCCGGGGACTATTCCGACGACCATTTCGACCACTACTCTTCTCCGGCGACCATTCCGATTACTGCTCCGATTCCGACAATTATTCCGGCGACTATTCTGATGACCATTCTGGTCACATATTTACAATTTACGGTCACGGTTCAAAAATTTTATAGGTCACAATTAATTCGTTGGTCACAGATTTCAAAATTAGTTGGTCACAGATCAAAATTTATGGGTCACACAGTCACAGATTTCCAAATTAATTGGTCATACATTTTTTTACGATCACAGATTATAT
>CAIGRT010235232.1:0-19301 GCA_903798405.1 Fraxinus platypoda
ACTTTTATATTTGTCATTTTAATTGTAATCCCCTACATTGTAATAGAAGGTATCAATCTATGAAATATTTCAGATTATGTTCTTCAATTTGAGTTATTACAATTTATATCCTGCATCTTGAGTTTTAGTTGCTGATTATTGGTTGAATTTGATTGGTTTTGGTTGAAGCTGAGCTACAACCATTACACAATGTCTGGTTATTAGGAGAAAGAAAAAAGGCCAAACCGTCTCCAAACGACGATGGATTGACATTATCAATGGAAAAAGTAAATCTTGTGGAGAAAGAAGCAGTTATATTTGTCTCTGGATCAAAGAACGCAACTGGGTAGTTGTAGATTACAGAACCAGAGCTCGAAGAAGGGACCTCGAGTTCTCTAGTTAGCCCAACTACGCCGTTTCGAATATAAGAATCGCCAAGAAGAGTAATGTTTCGGAGAGTGAAGAATGGGAAATCAAGATTAACATTCTCTGGTAACACATAATCAGGGTAGAATGAAAGGCTAACGAAAATCAAGAAAACAAGAAGCTTTCTTGGATACATGGTGATGTTATGATTCTTCTGAGAAATAATTTGAAGATTTCTTAGTCATGAAGAAGAAAAATAGTATACGCAGTTTTCTTGGTGGGGTGGGGGTGGTGGGAATCTTAAGTGGGAAATTGGGGGTCCAAACGGTTAAATGAAATGGTCGGTTCTTTGAAGAACAAAAACAATTGGGAAAAAAGATGAGGCCTTTGCTATGGGCTTTATAACGGTACAATAGCATGCTGATTTGGAGGAGAATATTTTTTGTGGTCATTTGGATTAGAATAATGTTGTTATTTGTACATATACAATTGTATAATGATTTACATATAGATGATGTGTTAAAAAGAGAGTATAAGTTTTTTTTTTCTTTTATTTGGTTAAAGAAATTCTGATACAATCATACCTCATCATATCATATTTATGTAAATCTATTATGTACATATAGTACAATCGTTTTGATTAAACTTCTTGTAAACCTTGGTGTGCAGAAAGTTTGACAGATAGGAAAAAAAAAAAAGAGAGGAAAACAAAAATTCCATCAAACTATTTTTCTATGAATTTTTTTTTATTTTTTTTTGTTATCTGTCAAACGTTATGTACACCAAAGTGTACATATAACAAAGTCCTTGTCATTTATTTCTATTTGTGTAGTTGGAGTTACTTTTTGACAGAAATTGAAGAAAGAAAATGCTAATCCTCCTTTCAGGCTTTACTTTAAAAAAATAAGTTGTTGATGAGTGGATATAATTTGTTTATTTATAAATTATGTGATTAAAATTAATGTTTAACTTTGAGAGCTAAACTTTTAATTAAAAAAACTGAAACCAAAATGATCAATTGATATTAATCTGTTTAGGTAAGAAATCCATAGATTGGATCTACCTTTATTAGATTAGTGACTTTGGGAGGATCATCAAATTCAAAACAAGCCGTTGTATGGTCAAAGATTGGACCTTGTCAGATTCAACTCGTGATAATGTAAACAACAAGGCTGCTGCATTTATTTTTGAGCTCTCTTTAACTCGTCCTCCTTCAATTGGGTTAGGTTCAATATAATTTAGCTATGCATTTATTTCTCCTTTTTTTGTCTAATCCTTGCCTTTTTATTTTCTCCCAAAAAGAAATATTGGACCACCCACTACTAACTAGAAACCAGCTCGACCACAAGCGTGTCAAGAGGATTTTTTAAAGGTTAGACACGTGTTGAGAATATTGTATTTTAAGAACAATCTAAGTAACAATTATCGTGATTAATATCAGTATCCTACATGAAGTCATTATTACATTGTTTTACAAACCTTTCTTGCTATCTACGACATACTTTTCCTACATGAAAGTGGTAAATAAAATAATAACTTTAGTTTAGAACACCATCTAGCGTCTAATTATGGTTTAGGGAAGAAGATTTTCTTTAAGAATAGAACAACAAACCATTATTTTTGCAGAGAAGTCAATCTTACACCTTAAATCCTTGTTCACTACATAGTATTATTGTACAGGATTTGACGGTACAAAACGACATTTCAACCACTATTTCCTTTTTGGTATTGTCCAGTGTCATCCCTCCCAGTTGCTGCCATGAGTAGAGGAAGCATTCTTTGACATACTCCAAAAAGCTTGTCCAAGGCTGCATATGCAATATAGACATCCCTCCATTCACAAGGCTTCACTTATCCTTCTGATTATCCCTTCCAGATGGCCATCTGCCAATTCGTCTGCATGTCGGTTATGAAAGAAACAACACTGTTAGGAACAAAAACTAACGGCACTATCATACACAGAAAATAAAATCGCTGATAAAAGAAAATCGAACTCTATATTGGCTGAAAAAAGAAAGAATGAAATTTCGATTTTTAATTGCACCAATCAATTGAAAGTGGACAGAGGCATCAATAGAAATCCAACATGAAATGAAGTTCTAACAGCATAATCAGCTGAAAATAAAGTGTCACTGATTTTTTTGAGAAAGACATTGCTCAGTCCCATTTGTTATGGGGACAAAGTGCAGAAGTTTGTGCTCTTACTCACATCCATAGGTTAAAAATGTTGTTACTCTAACTGTTGTTTCACTTTGGTTGCAAAAAACTTTTTTCCCCTAGATTAGGCGCAGAACTTTCAATATGTCATAATCTAAGAAGCACCGATGCAGATACATAATTTGAATACGATCCGATACGATGCAGGTACGTTGATACGACTTTTTCAAAAAAAAATAGGATACCTGCTATAAAATTCAACATAGTTTCATTAATATAAAACAAAAATAAAACAGAATCATAATAATAATAATAATAAAATAAAATACTAAAACATTTTATCTTAATCCTTAATTGTCCAAATTTTATTTTCTTCAACATCAGCTTCTTCATTATTACAAAATATAATACTCTCCAAAAGTGACCCGCTCATCTAATGATAGATTAGCAATTTCAAGCAATCCAACACCTTCAGGCTTCAAGAGTATCAAATTAGCCTCCGACAATGTCCCACATTTTGGATTCTCCTATTAAATAGAAATCTAATTTTCATGATAAACTAATTGTGTATTTTCAATAAATATTAATAATATTCAATAAGTTATTAAAATAATTGAAAAATACATATCTGATACGTATCAGATATGAATAAAAAATAATTAAAAAATATGTATTCAATACGTATCGAAAATTTTAAAAATATAAAACAATTAAAAAACGTGTATCTGGTATGTATCGGATGGCATCGAAGAGTATCCAAGCTTGAATACGGATACGTAATGAGTTTACAAGCATTTGTGTTTCTTAGGCCATAATGAAGTACAGAGAGGAGAACAAAGTGAAGCTCATGAATTTACAGTAAAAGTCAGAGAAGAGAACATGTGATGCTGATGGATTTACAGTAAAAGTATAGGTTGCTAGAAATATTTTGCTAACTTATCCTACTATCACCTTTTCTCGTTTTTGCATTTTATTCACCCACTTAAATAAAGAGCATGGTAAGAAAAACCTTGTGCTGTAGAAGAAGTCCTAACCCAAATCATTCAACGAAGCTTGAAGTCCAGAGACAACGGTGACAGGAAACAACTCTATTCATGTTGTTGTCACTTAATTTTGTTGAAGCTTTCGCGGAAGGAGAACTGTAAAATGATGCAAAATAAGGACTTCAGTCACCAACTGATAATTCAGCAACATTCTATTTCTTTATAGAAACTACCTTCATCCATGCTGCAAAAGCTTCCATGGGGAAATATAACATCAGGATCCATTTCTTGCTGCAAGGGTAAAATTAAAGCCACGGAGCTTTTACTGCAAACAGAATACATAACATTCAAGAGAGTTTCAATTTTCTAAAGAAAATGTTGATTGTGTATAGAACAAGCTCAAAGTCAGTCTAGGCTTCATTACAAACCAAAAGAAAAGATGAATTACATTCCTGCATAAGTGGAGAAGGGCATAGATGAAATATTATTACAGAAAATGTGTGGTAAACACATAATATTCTGTCAGAGCTGTCCCAATTACACCGAACTTTTGATAAAATTATTTAGCCTCCATTTAGGAAGAATTTATAAATAGATAAGAATGAGTGGTGAATAAGTGGATAGTACTTGAGAGTCCATTGGAATGTGTGGTTGAAAATGAAGTTTGACCATCTATAAATGATTTATAAACAATTTATAAGTTTGCCAAACAGAGGCTTAGTTTATCACCTGGCCCAGGATGGTATTAATTTTCTAGAGGGTAAGTCATCTTCTTCTTCATCTTCATCATCAGAGCACTGATATGGAGAAATCTCGTATGATTTCTCTAGACAGTTTCGGACAAACAAGTCCTCACTTTTGCATGAGTTATTCACCACATCCATTGCCTAGGAAAGAATGTAAAATGGAAATGTCAGTATGGAAACTAGAAATAAATTTTTTTTTTAGTATTTTGATGAAAGTGGTTTTGACCTAAAAAACCGTTAAGAGTTCAACTTCTTCATTGGGAAACTAAAGGTTTTACAGAAGTAGAAAGAAATTGAACAACTAAATCCAATCTTTTCGACATCCCTGTAGACTAGACACCACATATCTTTGATCTTACTATTTACGGGCTTCTTTTCAAGGAAGGATCATGCTATATGTACATAATGATGTACACATAGCCTTACACCCCCCTCACATGGAGAGGGGCCCACACACAATAAAATATTCGTGGGCCCCTCTCCATGTGAGAGGGTGTAAATCATTATGTACACCACAAGGTGTACAAGTAGATTAATCCTTCAAGGAAAGGCTCTATCAAAGAAGATATGACAGACAACAAGAAATCGAATTAGACATAATTGAAACATCTTACACCTTTTTAATTTCACAAGTGCCACTTTCTTCAAAATGAATGGTAGTCTGCTGGACACCATCCATTGCAAGTCCAGTTGATACAGGTTGAGTCTGTGTTTTTCTCAGAGCAACATCATCTTCAGCTTTTTCCCGGTTTTGTTGCCTTCTGGAATCATTGTTAGAATCCTTATTGCCGTTCACTTGTTCATGCTAGAACAAAAGCGAGATAAGTGAGTCATGGCAACAGGAAGTAAAAAGCGATCAGGTTTACTAGTAATATAGAACTTACTTTGAAACGCTGTTTTTCTTTCTCAGCTTTCTCGGCGCACATTTTTTCTTCTTGTTCTCTATGCTGTCTTTGCCTAACTTCAATTCGCATTCTTTTCTTCTCCTTCTGTTTCCTCTCCTCTTCCTCTCTCAGCCTTTTCTTTGCTAGCATATCAGCATCTTTTGTCTTCCTTTCCACTTCTCTTTTTTTCTTGTCCAACTCCTTTTGTCTCATATTTTCTTTCTCCATCTTTGCTCGCTCAAGTTTCAGTGCTTCTTTTCTTACCTTGCGTTCATTATCTCTTTTTTCTTCCAAACGTTTTGCAGCCTCTGCAGCTTCTAGAGCCTTCACCTTGATATCTCTCTTTCCTGAAACACAAAGTTCTAAACTATATATGAAATAGATAAATAAACAAAACCCAAAAATATCCGTAATTCTCAACTATACAGAACTGGAAACTTTATCCAACACCGCAAGAGAAGGAAAGGTGCCAAAGAGCAGCCACCATTTATGCAATACCCGAAACCCAAACATGTAATTTGGTTGCATAATATAATAGTTAATCCCTATTATTTAATACATAAAATGATAAAAATATTTTTCATTAGGTAAGCTATTACGGGCTTTACACTCCTCTCAAAGAAAAAACACAAGCTGAAGAAGAAAGAGAGATGCCAGGGAGTCAAAGACATGCTAATACATATACAAAAGGAGGTAATAAATGAAAAGCATAATATAAGACAAAAGTGCATATTTATAAAATGGAGAATACTTCAAAATGAACAAGGTTCTTAATGTTGAACCACCGAACAAAAGCAATTAATAAGTTTACAGCATCAAGTTGCTTAAGAACAAATAAAATTCCTAAGAAAAGATGAAATAAATATAAAGCACCAAGCAAGGGAAAGAAGAAAAACAACCTGCACATGCTGCAGCTGCTTGTTTTTGTTGTACCAGCGGGATAAATGAAGAGACATTTGAAACAATGTTGTTCCTCTTGGAATCCTTCAATAAAAGCTTCTGCTCTTGTCTCACACTGGTTCTGCGTGGTAAATTAGGTTTGTTTACACTTTTTTTAAATGATTCCTTGTCCTTCCTGATTTTATTTGCTCCCATGGATAAGGTCTGGTTTTCCTTTGCCTCACTGTTATTTTTTAAGAGACCTTCAGAATTGTGCTTGACCTTATTTCGAGTCCCAGTGAAGCTAGTTTTTGTGTTAAAAAAATCCACACTATCTCTGCTCAGAGACATCTCATCCGCAGAAACCAATGCAGGAGGATTTAGACGTGAATTTGTAAAATCTTTGAGTGGTTCTCTTTGAGCATAATGACTAGAGTCCAACGAATCAATCTCTTCTTGGACTTCATCTGCCTCCTCATTGAGAGTCTTATTCTCTTCACTTATACTGAAATCCTCCTCAATTGGGAAGCATGTTAGCTCCGGATTTGAACTCAAACGCTTCTCTGAATTTCCAGAGTGTGCCGACAATCTTTCCCATAGCTTCCCAACAGGAGATGCATAATGATTTCCTGAATGCCAACCAAATCGTGCACCAGAATATGGTAGAGAATCAGAATATAGCATCCCTTTAGATCCATTTAAAGCACTGTCAGCAAATCCAAGCTGTTCATCAACATTTATATTCAAATGAGAATTGCCCAACCGCTCAAGAAAACCATTTGGTACAGATTGAAATAAATCTTGGGTTCCCTGAAACTTGAAACAAGATGAGAAATGGGATAAAGGTGTAACTGTGCTAGCAGATTTGCAAATCTGTGCCAGAACACTGGCACGTTCAATTGCAGTCCTAGAAAGATTCAGTTTGTCAAAGTCAATTCCATCACCAGCAATTTTCACTTTTCCATTATCTTCTTGTGCATCTACAGTGAATCCCTCCAACACAGGCATAATTTGATCGACATCAACAAAGTTCAGATCTTTATCATTATGAGAAGGAACTGAGCTTTGTGAAAGTAGCCTGTCCTCACCCTGATGGGATTTTCCTTCAGGAAGGGTTTTCTCAAAACAAGCCAAATTTGCAGAATTTGGCAGATCAAAATTGCTATAAAGAGGTAACAAGTGTTGGCTACTTTGTTCATCACGGGGTTTCGTTACATCTAAAAAGTTGCTACCCGGAAATGGAGTTCTCATTTCCTTAGCCAAGCATCCTCTTGTGTCTCCAGCGTCAGCTTCTGTTGAACTCAAGACAAGGGATGCCCCTAACTGTTTGTGATTGATAGGAAAGGAGGACTCTCTATGTTTATTCTCCTCTTCGAAACAAAATTTGCCCTGCATAGACATTGACATGAATGGAGCTCCTGCATCAGAAAGCTAAAAGAACTACCTGTGAAAACAGGATATTCAAGGAAGATTTGTTTCTACTTTCTAGAGACATCAGATCTTCTATTAACAAAGTTGACTTTCATTTACATGAAAGAAGATGAGTAAGGAGGAACCCTAGACGACATTTCACAGTTTCATCTCCACGTTAAATTAAAAAAAAAAAAAAAACTCAGTCCAAACATGCATATAAGAATCTACAACCTCACAAAATGCAAATCGGCCAATCAACTAATTAATCAAACAGGCAGCTTGCAGCTGAGGATGTTTAGTTAAATTAATGATTTACTATTTGGGTCACATTCCCTATTTCCCCATCTTTGTGTAAAATAAGAGGTAATACTAAGCTATTTATTTACTTCCATCAAAGTTCTACACAGCTGAAGACAATATGACTGGTAATTAAAGTGCCCTCATATTCACGGTTACAAGTTACACTCTCTGAAACATATGCAATCTGATTTTATTTATTGGTCCAGACACTGAATAAATATTTCAGATAGTTTTCTGTCATAGATGAGAAAGGATACAAAGCCCCTGTTTGGTCTAGCTAAAAATTAGATTTTTAGTAAATTTTGACAGAAATTGATAAAATGCACGGTTAAAAAGTTGATAAAAGTTGTGGTTCCTATAAAACGTGTGGTTGAAAATGAGTTTTAGAAAATGGGGACCAAACATAGGCAAAATAATTATTTAAAAAACGTATTCTTGCTTTGCTCCCAGACATGTCGAGCAACATACCAAAGGAAAGCATTCCCTTCCAGTCGAATATGACAATATGTGACACAGACAGTCAGGCATCTAACCCTTGCCCAGATGCAGAATATCTATCTTAATAGATAATAAAAATCCTGGAATAATAAGAATAATGATAGAATATATACCTTGATATTTTGAGAATCAGGTGCTGACTCAATGACTTCCATCAAACTCCCATCATCCTTAAATGCATCCACCAAAACAGCATTGCCTTTGGTTTCATTGTTCTTCAAACATGAAGTTGTAGGGTCCAGTTGACTGCAGTAAGGATTTCGCACCCTAAGACTTGGGGAAGTGGTAAAATTATTAGTTTGCTTATCTTCAATCTTTCTCCTCTTAATCTGTGGCCATGAGTGCTCTTCGGCAGGCCTGAATCTTCGTTCAGGTGGTGAGTGCTTCTTAGTGATTTGAGGATCACTTGCACTTGAAATACTGAGACTTTCATTTCCATGATGCAAAGACCCAACTGAATTACTTGATAATAAGCCATTTTCTCCTTCAGGCGGACTCCTATCCAAGTCTCTCTTGTCACTAGACGAATTGTGTTCATGTTTACTAGAAACTTCACCATCCAGGCATGAGAAAATTTGCGTCTCCCGAAGAGGAAGTTGCCCCTTTTCATCAAGGACAATGCAGGTTGAATCTGCTATTCCATCATTCTCTCCTTGAGGTGGACTCCTGTCCAAGTCTCTCCTGTCACAAGACATATTGTGCACGTGATCACTAGAAACTTTATCATCCAGGAATGGGGAAATTTGAGTCTCCTGAAGAGGAAGTTGCTTTCCTTCATCAATGATAATGCAAGTTGAATATGCAGTTCCAACATTCTCAATCAAGCAATCTTTGGACTCTCCACTTGCCTGGTTGGTTGAATTTGATGAAAAAGATGGCCGAACATTTTGGCTTTTAGAGGCATAGTATCCAGATGCACCCTTATCCTTGCCTTCATAATTATATGCACCCTGTCAAACCAATTGGAGAGTTCAACACTGAATTGATGTAGCTCATATACCAGTGGACATTTTTCCAGTAATCAAGAATTTATTAAAAAGGCAACAAGGCACTAAATGGTGGGGCACAAGTAGAGAGGAATTTTATCAACGTACAATCCGTCATACTCGTTAATAATTTTCCGCGTGCATGTTTATGTAGAATAATTTTACTTTCCCCTAAGTTTTGAGCTAAATGTGAATTTGCTCTGGGAGGAAATAGGCATATCCACACATGTATAACTTTTAATTAAAAAATTTATCACTACGAGTATCCTGACCAATGTATTCCCTGAAATTTCAATCAAGCCATCCTCACAAACAAGCAGAAGATAGATTAGCCAACAACCAAAACAGATAGATCCTATTTCCAGATAGATCATGGACTGCTAGAAAACATCCCAGTAAATTTCCACAAAATACGTACCCTTTATATCTAATCATCAGATGAATGATTCCAAGTTTCGTACCAAATAATCGATTTTACTCTACATTTTTTACAAATGTCAGGGAGTCAACACGGGGAGTAAATAAAAGACCAAACGAAAACAAAAACACTCTGTACAGCTCGAGCCTCTTGGGATATTATAGAGGCCTTGTATTAAAAGTCTCTCTGAAAGTTTGTATAACAGCAGTTAACCATATTGATCAAGGCATTCATCCAAACAAATTTCAAGAAAGATAAATAAGTGTTGCACAGCAGTTGGAATTCTTTTCAGTGCAAAGAAATATGGACAATAATTAACCAAAAAATCCATCTACAAATAGTCTAGCTAACTTAAACCAAATTGAATGTGTATGATTACAAGATGCATCATGTCGACGGGTAAAAAACACGCATGCGTGAACTATAAAGGATAAGAACTAACTTAAGTGAAAGAGAAGCTTACTACTTACATCTTCAATGTGCATATCCGATGAGGACTCATGCCCTTGATTCAAACGAAGTTCCACTTGATAGATCTCTATATCATGTAACGCATTTGATAAGAAAACGTTTGCCTTCTGTAACATTCGAGAGTTTTCAATTTGCACCGCAGCCCCAGGGATATTTTCTAAACTCGTTAACATAGGATGCTCACTCATTACCGATCTATCTTTCTCCGTCTGTATCTCAAATTGCTCATTGACATCAGATTCAAAAGAACCCCTCCAATCTTCCTTTCCTTTGCTTGAATCCTCTGATGTTTCTAATGACTTCTTAGGAGTAGATAATTGATTGATATTACAAAAAAAATCTTTATCTAGTGATAGTTCACTCTCTGACGAAGAACGATGCATATTTTCTAGTGAGTTGTCAAGTTTTATCTTTCTGGATATAGAAGTTGAGGTTTCATTCAAGTTATGTTCTTCCATGTCATCAAAATCGAGTTGCTTTGGTTTCACAACCATAAAACAATCAGAGGGAGCCCGTGCAGCGAGACACTCCAACTCTCTTCTTCGCTTAGCATCAATAGGACTGGAATTTACAGACTGTTCTCCTACAAGATCCCGTGAAACAAAGTCATTAGCCACAAGAATTTCAGCATTTCCCTGCAAGGAAACAATATCATGGGTTTCACCACAAGGCATGACTATTTGACTGCTAGAAGCATTATGATGTTTGTGGTCTGTGTCCCCGGGGCTGGAACTATTATAACTATTGACAGGCTCTGTTATGCCTTTGTCACCCGACCTAATTTCAGTCATAGACCCTCTACCAACCAACCCGACAAAAGGTTTGACAAACCCCAAAATCTCTTTAGAAACGTTAAGATGTTCCATTGATGAACCAACTGATGGAGCAAGCATTCTGCAGTCGGCCTTGGCAGAGTGAGGAGGTAAATCCTGATCCGCACCTATACCAGGATTCTGTTGGCCAGATCTGCTGAATCTTGTGATCCTACTGCAGGAAAGATTAGCACCCTTTTCCTTGTGCCTTCGGCCATCTTCTAACATTGATTCTCGGGCCCTGCAACTTCCAGTGGGGCCATCAGAAGAACTAATAGCTGCAACTGACCCATTAACATAGTCTGTTTGCAACTTAACCATAGGATCTACTACGGTACCATCTTTCTTATGAGTATCATCAGAAGAGAAATTTGTTGTTGAAATATCATTACCATAACTTTGATGTCTACAATATCTACTAGACCTAGCATGTGCACCGGCGTTACAATCAATGTGTTTTTCCTTGTTTTGACAATCTCTTTCATCAAGTTCCATTTCTCCACAACTTTTACAACTGCTTGCAAATGGTTCGGCCAATTTTGAAAACTCATTAACACGGTCATCCTGCACATAAATACGTATAGACCTTGATCTCATTTTACTTGCTATTGCATCATCAAAGGAACTGCCTGCTTCAGCATCAGCCGTAGAATCACTGATAAAAGTAGTGACTTCATGAGAACCCCTGGACCTAGTAGTTCTATCTGTGTAAATATTCATCCCCTTTTCCTTGCTGTGACAATTAGCTTGATCCAAATTCCAGTCCCCACAACTTTGACGACTGATATTGCAGGGTTCAGCCAATTTTGGAGGCTCCCTGACATGGTCATTCTGCTTGGAAGCAGATATAGATAATCTAATGCTGCTAGGAGGAACATCACTGCCATTCTCATGACTTAAGCAACTCTTAGCTTGTGCCTTTGCACTGCTACGATACTCAAGAGCCTTTTGTCTAGACTTCGACCTCTGAAATCTAGCTAGTGATTGATCTGGTGCATTATAAACATTTAAGATCCTTTCATCTGTCTCGTCCACAGGTGAGAAACTGGTAACATCTAGCTCACAAAGCCCATTAGGGGCACACTGAGCACGATTCTCATTGCTGACAGCTGCAACCATTGTCGCATCTTGTGCCTTAAAACCTTTTTCCATGAGAAGTCCATCAGAAATCTCTCCATGATTTTCTGTGACTGGGTTATTGTAGAGGGAGAAACGATCAGTAGAGAAACCAGCTGTAGGTTGGGGATGTGGAAGTAGAAGTCCAGAAATCAGCTCTTCTTTGTTCAGCCCTGCAATAGTGGAAATATTAAGACAATTATATATTGCTGATACATAGAGATTATGCAAAGTACTCATATAAATTCTCAATACACAGCTAACTTGTTAATGAGAACAAACAAAAAGCAAAGCCACAGTGTTTGTAATGCGAGGATAATATAATAAAGCCTGCTCTAACTCTACAAAATTTGAGGGCAAAACTATTTAGTTTATTTAAAAATAGTAAGCAATTAATGGTCAAGAATTAATATCTCCAGAATGGCATCTTGTTTGTGAGCAAGTGGGTAGGGGTTGGATGTTATGCGGCAGCATCTTTTTATCCGAAGCACTAATCAACTTTCCACTGTTGTGTTGCTCCTATAGTCATACCTTGCACTTGGAGGGCATAAACGGCAAGGTAATTGTCATTTCCCAAAATAATACAGGTTTATACAACATCGCTATAATTTAAAATTTTAAAAAAAAAAATTATAACCTTCAACGGTTTCTTGGGCTTGATTTGACACATGGTAGGTTCTTTCAACTTCTAAACCATAAAATGACTCAAATAATTTATATATATATAAAAAAGGAAATTGAAATTACAAAATCCCCAAATTTAGTAAAATTTAAAGCGAATGAAGTAAATCCTAGGGCCAACAAACATGAAATTAATTAGGCGACACCTTTGGGATCTGACAATTGGGTAGGGTTCCAAAGCCAAGAAGGGGGGGTAATCCCTTCAATGAGCAGTTTAGAAGCAAGGTGCTGGTTATACAATTCCGTTCGCTGCTTGACTTGTTCGATAATCCCAATTTTCCGCTCGAAAATCTGCACAAATAGCTTCTCCGCCGTCGTCATTTCTTCTTCTTCACACCGCCCTACACCTCATACAATAATCCATACACCGTCGTCATTTCTTCTTCTTCACACCGCCCTAAATCTGAATATTACTATTATTGAAGTTCTAGAGAAACAGAATAGAGAGAGGAAGTGCATACGTGCGAGTGTGTGTGTGTGAGTGACCGTTGGGTGAATGGTGATGAGCGCGGATGGGGATTTCAAATTGCTTAGAAAAAAGATGACTGATGGAGAAATAAAGTACAACGCTACAGGCTGAATTGTGGACCCGGAATTGTGAGTCGGACTGGATGTCGGCCCGCTATTTCTTGGACTAATTTTCAAGCCTGGATTGGGCTATATCTGCCAATAATTTGGCTCCATTTCCATTTATATGGTCCATAATGATTATTAAGACCATGTCTACTTTCTTTCGTAAGTGTGTTTTGCTAAGCTTAAAAGGTTTAGGTTTAGAGCTTGTTTGGTAGAGATTAAAATCGGTTTAAAATTGAAAAATTAGTCGTTATTGTTGACTTTTATTAGACGAGTGAGACTCAATAACGACTATATTTTCAATTTTAATTGGATTAAAATCTCTCACAAACAAGCTCTTAATTTACTTATAAGTAAATAGTAATTATTAAAATAAGTCCTTATTTACCTCTCAAAAATCTAATTTTTAGCTAAACCAAATAGGAACTAAATAAATTATGTATGACGTAAAATTTAGAATAGGTAAGTTATTTACTTTGACAATAAATAAGTAATATTTTATTTAAAATCTAATTTTTAACTAAATCAAAGAGGCCCGTTGTCCATTTATGTGTGGTACTGCTCAATGTTTACTTTTTATCATCACAAAATCGTAGGATTTGACGATTTGATCGGTTAAGTATTTCAGAGTATGGGTCTCAATGTCATTATCCAATGCTGACCTGAGCAATGCTACTAAGAGCTTATTTGGAAGAGCTTAAAATCCAATTAAAATTGAAAATATAGTCGTTATTGGGTCTCACTCGTCTAATAAAAGTCAACATAACGGCTAATTTTTCAATTTTAATCCGATTTTAATCTCTACCAAACACACTCTAAGTAAAGACATCCTCATTCGGTATTACCACATGCGCACCTACTCGTGACAATATGAGATCAATTCAAATTATATAGCTTGAAAAAAAAAATATGACAAATTCAGTAACTAATATTAAGTTCCAACATAAATTACAAGAATCGGTAGATGTAATGCGTCACACGCAAGCGTAATTTATCCCCTTTAGGTTGTGCATTGGTACTTGCGGAGAAAATTAGGGTGTGTTTGTCTTCCATTCATGAGAAAATGTGTGGTTGAAAGTTAAAGTAAATTTATTGATTGTGTGTAGAATATTTTATTGGGTGAATGTGTGGTGGAGAATCATACTGTAGCAAATAATTTTTGGAATAATGGTAGACAGACTGGGGTTTAGTCAATACCCACACCCCATGTGAGGTTAGGTCACCCAAGTGTGCAAAATGTTTCTGACATACCAGCTTTATTCAACTACTTAGAGTTGCATTGAAATCATTACAAAATTGTTTCCATAAATAGCCTTTATGATGACTCTCGCCCAAAAATTATCTAACTTCATTTTCGTTGGTAATATTTTATTTGGTGAAAGTTTTTACCGGCTAAAATTGTCTTATGGGCTGGCTAATAAAGAGAGAGAAAATTGAGACGAGAATATTAGAAGAAACGGTAGGTGCAAGTTTGCTATGTCCCTGTTTGATCCACATTATTTTTTTCATTCTCATTCTTCTACTCATTTTCAACAACGCATTCTTCAATAAAATAATATTTTTCATCACTTCAATAATGTTTCCTTTTTTTTCAACCACATATTCTCCATCACATCAACAGTAAAATGCATTCTTACTCCCATTGAGCATTCTAATTTTGAGCAAGAAGAAGTTGCGACGATGAGTAGTAATGTCAATGGGCCGAGCCGAGCCGGCTCGGCCCTTAAAGCCACGAGCTCGGCTCGGCTCGTGGAGAAACGAGCCACGAGCTCAGGAGCCGAGCCGGCTCGTTTGCTCGTGGGCGAGCTCGGCTTGGCTGCCAAAATTTTTATTTTTTTTTTTAAAGCTTTTTTTAGCTTTTTTTTTAAAATTTTTTTTGTGTTTTTTCACGAGCCCACGAGTCGCTCGTGAAAAAACGAGCCGAGCCGGGCTCGGCTCGTGCTCGGGCTCGTGGCTCGGTGGCAACGAGCTGAGCCCACGAGCCGACGAGCCGGCTCGGCTCGATTGCCAGCCCTAACGATGAGAAAGCATTGTTATGTGAAGTTTGTAGGATGTTTTTTCCCCAACATGATTTCACACGCCTGATTCTTAAAATATGTCATTTTATGCCGTCTCAACAGATATTTTGAACAAAAATAGATGTGATAATTAATGAAATATTGATGGTATAATGCGACAAAAAAAGAGTCATTGAATAGACTTTCATTACCGTTAAAATGTATAGAAGACACTAGAGAGTTTAATCTAAATATTTTTTTCAAGTGATGTAATGGTTATTGTCTTTGTTAGATCATTGTGACTTGTACGTCAGTCGACGAGTTTGTGGTGAGAATAAAGCCACACCTTAGTGAACCCTAATAAACTATACAACTTGGGGAAAATGTAGCATTTTAGGTCCTCGAATTTTTTTTTTTAACATTTAAATATTCAACTTCTTAAACTCGTGAGACCATCTTCGGAAGACTATCTATTTTTAAAGAGCGCGTTCTATAATTTAGAGAGTGAAATTTTTTAAATACTCCAATAAACTCTTTATATTTAAAACTTAGTTTCAAAAAATATTTATTTTTTCTTATTTTTTATTTTCATTAGTTTTCCTCTAAATTATTATATTATTTTTCTCAATTAAAAATTGAAATATTTTGAATGTATTTATAGAGAGTGGGCTTTTAAACTCTCTAAACTCACCTCCTAAATTAAAATGTTAATTTAAAGAATTAATTGGAACATAATTTTAAAGAATGATTATTTAAAATAGAGAGCATCTTATATTCAAATGATCTCTTGAAAATGCTATAATACTCGAGTCTTCTGGTACATAATTTTCATCATCTATTCCTGCTCTCGCTCGGATAACTAGGTTTATTGTCTTAATAGAACGTATCAACGTGCTATTCTTCATACATCAACTTCGTTCAACTGCAACTGCCCGTTCCTTTTTTCTCCTCCCTCAAGGGAAAAAGGTGTTTCAATTTTCAATATATTTATCTAATCTGTATTTTGAACACAGGACAATACATTTGAACGGGCTTAGCCCTTGTTTGGGCTCCATTTTTATAAAACTCATTTTTTACTATACATTATCCTATAAAATAATTTTACGCATAAATCGAAAAAAATTTCTTACCTTTTAACTATAAATTTTCCAACTTTTAACTATTCCAAAATGAATTTTTAAAAAAAAAAAAATGGAGCCAGAAAAGGGATTGGCAGTAAAAGAAATAAGAAAAAAGATAAAGAAATGCAGGGTGCGAACGGACTCAATTATTTACTACTCCTACTCAATATTAAGACCTTGTTTGAACCCTAATTTTTAGGGAATATGTGTTTTGAAATAATGATTTTTTTGAAGAATGTCTAATTAAAAAACAAGAAAAAAATTTGAATTTACATGTAAAATTATTTTATACGAGAATGTGTGATTGAAAATGAATTTTGAAAATTTGAGTTTTTGAAATAGTGGAGCCCAAAGAGGTATTATAATGCCTAGCTTTTCAATGTTGGGCATGTCTTGTAAAAAGGGATAATTGTAGCAGCGATTCAAAATCTTTGAATTTTTAGCAGACTTTATCTTAATCTTCAATTTGTGTCAGTGGATGTCCCAAACCTTTGAAAAATTAGCAAATGAAGTCTAATGAATTAAAATCGTCAATTTGACTGTTACTTGTCCAAGAAAATTGGATTTTGACCAAATTGATAGGGATAAAATAGTAACTTTAGAATTAACAATTTTTTTCAAATATTATTAACAATAAAAACAATTAAACTAAAAAAAATAAAATAAAAAATCCGCCGAACCCCCTTATCTTAATATTCTTCCACCACAACATTCAACCAAACATAATCCAAAGCCGCCAACCGCCACCATCAAAGCCAAACCATCGCCACCACCAAACCCACTATTGACTGGTGGATGGTTACCCCGCTTATCTCAAAATTAATCAATTCAATTCTACAAGAAATTATTGGTGGATAATCCCACCGCCACCACTTCCACCACGATAGCAACATAGAACATCCGATCGAGAAATTATTGGTGGATAATCACGCTATTGTTATAATGAAGATGCTCTGGAATTCTTGTGACTTTTGGGTTCGATTTAGTGGAGGCGATGGTCTAGTTTAGAAGGAATAAAAGTGGAAGGTGATGATTTGATTTAGTGGAGGTGATTTTGGTTTTTGGGTGGCCGTGGGTTTGGTGGTGCTATCGGCGTTCGGCGATTTTGGATTATGGTTTGAATGGATGTTGGGGTTGCGAGTGGGGTGGGGCAGATTTTTTTTTTTTTAAATTGTTTTTATTGTTAATAATATTTGAAAAAAAATGTGAATTGTAAAGTTATCATTTTACCCCTTTTAATATGGTCAAAATTGATCAAAGTTCAATTTTCTTGGTCAACCAACTGTCAAATTGATGGTTTTCATCCATTTGAACTTTAGCTGCTAATTTTTCAAAGGCTTGGGACCTTCGTTGACACAAATCGAAGGTCAAAGTAAAGTCCGCTAAAAGCTCATAATTTTGGGACCGATGCTGCAATTATCCCCTTGTAAATATGGTTATGTTGTAAATCAATTATTTGGACGGGACTCCAAGCAAGTACTGAGCATCAGATTTGTGGCTGCAAGTGGTTGAATTTTGCGGGGAACGACGCGTGCTCAGAGTGTCTTTTTCAGTGTAGGGTATGGCCATCAGCCTCCCATGCCAACACGTAAACTCGTCTGTCGTCCGCTATGTGTGACTGGCCACGTCAAATGACGTAACCAACTTCCAGGTACGCGATCGACCCACTCTAGTTTCTCTTTATTTAAACTCGAATCCTTATCAATTAGTGGTCGCAGCAGTGACGGCGAGAGTAGTAGTTCGGAGTTTTGGTGCTGTTCTGCAAAGGTACTTGTTTATTTATTACTGTTTAATTGTGTGCGATTTATTAATCATATCGTGTGCCTGATTTCGATGTTGAATTGATTGTACTTGCTTTAGTTTTGATTTTTCTGTTTGGCGGAGCACAGTTTACTTTGTCCTGTTAAAATCAATTTCGTTGCCGAAGAATTGCTAACTGCTTGCGAAAAATTGAAATTTATTTATAGGAATTGAAAGGCACTATAGTTATCGATAATAAACTTGCTAGCAAGTATGTGTTTGCTTTATATTAATCAGAATCAAATTTATTTATTTTTTTGCTTATTTGATCAATGGAACTGATTTTCGGTGTAATTAGTATGGCAGTTAAGTTCATTAGCAGTATTGTTGAGATTTAGTAAGGTTAGTTCTGTAAGACTGCTCTAGTGAGTGTTATATCTCATTTCAGATATTATGCAGTTTAATGGGGCAAAATGGTGTTGAAGACGAAGTTCGAAAGTTTCAATTGCTTCCTGCTTGTGATGATGAACACGGGGGAGTCATAGTGGATATGAAGCAGCCTATGGCCCCCAGTGTTTTTCAGGCAAAGCTTAAAGCTTCTCTTTCCCAGTGGAAGCTGGAGGTATGCAACTTTCTGTTAAGACTTTCCACTTTGTCTTTGTTAGTCTTTTTTTCCTTCCTGAGTTGTAATCAACAAGATAATTTGCTTGACAACAATTCCATTCTCGGTTACTATTGAACCTTGAAAAATTGTCATTCCTTTGACTAGGCAGTGGCAATGGGCCGGGTTAAACACACGGCTCGCCATGTCCAGCAAGTGAACTCTATTCGTCAATTTGGTTCATGGATATGAGAGACGAGCCCATGACCCGGCTCTTTTTTTTTTTTTTTTGAAAAAGACTTATATAAAACAAATTGAAAAATTCAAAATGAATGGAGAAATTTGAAACCCTCCTCTTACCAATATATATATTCACAGTTGGTGTGCCAAACAGTCATCATTGTGGCCCACAAGACCAAAATGAGCCGGCTACTACATTCATGAGCCGAGCCTGCTGGGCTCGTGAAAAAGGGGGGCCGACCCCTACCTATACTTGTTATAGACAAGTATGCGCCCATGTAGTGCCCTGTTTTATTAACTAATGAAGAAGTATAATCAGGGGCGGACCCAGACAATTCGC
>CAIGRT010235242.1:0-10210 GCA_903798405.1 Fraxinus platypoda
ATTTTAATTATTTGATTATGGTTATTTTATTATTAAAAAAATGTAAAACTACCATTTTAACCTTTTAAAATCAGTCAACATTATTGTCAAAGTCAATTATTTGGTCAACTAACGGTCAAACTAATAGAAACCATCCATTTGGATTTCAGCTGCGGACATTTTGAAAGGTTTGGGACCGTTGGTGGTAAAAATAAAATGTTTGGTACCGTGGGTGGCACAAATTAAAGGTTTGGGCAAAGTCTACTACTAAATGAAAGGTTTGGTACCGCTGATGTAATTATCCCTAATTTTAATCACACATTTTATAGAATCTCACAACTTTTCAACCATACGTTTTATTAACGTTTATCAAAATCTATTAAAATTCTGATTTTAATCTATACCAAACAAAGGCATAGTATATAAAACTCTGTCTAGATTAAGAAATTTTGTTGACATGATAACTCAACAATTTATTTGATTCAATTTCCGTTTTAGAGCATTGGATTTTCTTTATCTTCCTCGCTGTTTTATTTATTTATAATTTAGGATAGATAAAAGGCGCATAGACAACAATATTGGTCTGGCGTAGAATTCATTGAAGATCAATTTTAAATTTGACTATTTATTCATTAGTCATCAATATCATGCATACTGCAAGTCTTTTAACTTGCCTATAATTTTAACTTGCGTGTAATGTAGATTGCACCATAAAGTGCATGTAAGATGTTCTTAGGAGATCAATCCTCCATGTTTGTGTATGAGAATATAATTTAAATTTAAGAGACAGCTTATAATTACAAGTTATCTAGATGAACTCGTGTGAGAGATGACAATCCAGCCATCCTTACTTTTTATTTTTGTCCATTTAGAGACATTTTGATTGAGCTTCTGGAGTAAAAGTGCAGACAAGCTTACAATTCCAAAGGTAAATATAACATCAGTGTGCTAGATTTGACATTCTAGTGTTTGATGCGTGGAGTATTATTATTTATTTATTTTTCCTTTGATGGCTAAGATTGTTGAATTTGTGATCTAAATTATAATATTTATAGGTAGTATTATGTATTTCTTACATATATTACCTTAACATCTTCCTACATAAAAGACAATTTAGAGTTAATTTTTTCCATTGTATCAAGACGCAAGTACAAAAATATATTGTAATATCTTTTTCTTCATTATATTAGTAATCAAAGCACTTGCATTGACAGCGAACTACTGTAAATAGTATTTTTGTTATTTGCTTTTAATTGTCTATTTATGTTATCAATTATTGTTCCTATAATACAAGAATGGACGTTTAACCCATAAGATAGTAGACCTGATTACAAATAAAGTTAAAATTTTGTGCGTCGTGTCTAACTTTCACGGGGACAAAATCCATGATGAAATCCAAGAAAATGGAATAAAAATAAAAATAAAATATTATAATAAAATACCCTAAAACTTCATTAGGGGGTCATATCTGACATCACTTGATTAAGCTTGTTGAACAAAAATCATTTGAAACAGTAAAATGTGCCCTATAACAATAATCCCCTCGGCCCACCAAAAGAAGAAAGGCACCTAATACGGGGAGACATGAATTATTAGCAGTAGAAAACTGACCATTTATAACAGTGAACTTTCTCAATTACACGCCCAAAAATCTGCTACTCGATTAACCCCACAAACTTTCTCGTTCCTCTACAAAGGTTTTGGTTATGGATAACGAAGTTCTCATTATACAGAGTCCCACGAGTCAACTTTCTTGTCTAAGCATTCGGTACATGTACGAGTCCGTAAAGAGTGAAATGGTCCAAGAGTTCGTCACGTTTCATTGCTGTGCTTACATACTAGCTAGGTTACCTTTTTCCTAAAGCTCCAAGGACAACTTATCCTATTGAGACCCACGAGCCAACTTTATCGTCTGAGCATTCGGTTGAAGTACGAGTCCTTCTAATCTTAGATAGGTTGTCCAAGCTAGGGTTCATCATGGTTCATTGCAATGTTTACATACTAGGCTACCCTTTTTTAAAAGCTCCATGGGACCACCCATCTTATCCCCACCCCCACTCTTAAAACATTTAGCTTGAGTGATAACATTTACATATAAACATATACATAGACATAGATATAGTCTCCAAGATACATGCACCACGTTTGGTGCATGGAATTTATATACTAAGTTGATGACTCTTATTTATAAGTGGCTGCCCAACATTTTTGAAATCTTGAGGTCTAAGGTTCTGAATTGTGTGTCTTTCATGAAGGAAACATTGAAGTACTTAGCAGGAATCACAGGCCCAAGTGGCTATGGTTCAAAATCAACAGCTGAGCAAGTAACTCAAGATTGCATGGGTTTCATTCCTTCTAATCTCACTGCAATTGTCACTGGTTAGTCTCTTTTCCATTCCATTCGGCGAAAATAACTTTCAAGCAGACGAGCAATATTGAAAACTCGGTGAAGTGAAAAAAGATTCATCTATAGCTGAGTAAATTATCGATAATAAGACTTAATTTGTCATTTGTTATTATTTTTCACAATCTTGAGCACTCCACGAATTTTACAAAAGAGTGCTCATGAGGTATCATTCGTTTTGAGAGTGGGGTGTCATCACTCATCATAATTTTGGTTGAAATTTTGTATTTTTGAAAAGAGACAAGAAGACTAAGATTGATCATAAAAGAAACCTGGAATTATTTCTGTAATGTTCTTGAATATCAGATTGATTTCTCTTATATAAATCTAATTATATTTTTCTTTAATTTAAAGATTGTACAGCGCTTCTGATTTGGATTATTTTGTATGATATTTAAGGAGCGACGTCTGGCATTGGGGCTGAAACCGCAAGAGTGCTGGCGAAGAGGGGCGTGAGAATAATTATTCCGGCGAGGGACTTGAGGAAGGCAGCAAGAGTGAAAGAAAGTTTACTCAAGGAAAACCCGGCAGCAGATATAATCTTGTTAGAGATAGATTTGAGCTCTTTTGCTTCAATTCAGAGATTTTGCTCTGAGTTCTTATCCTTAGGATTGCCCCTTCATATTCTCATGTAAGTTTTCTAGTCATCTATTATTAAAGTGGACACAAGTTTTCAGACACACTATCCGACAACACTGCATATTACAATAGATGGGATCTGTCCAATGTAGTTCAACTAGTCCATTGGACCAAACATGAGTATATACAAGAAACTCATGGCAACTATCAAATTTTACCTTGCAGAAACAATGCTGGCAAATATTCACAAAAATTGGAGTTCTCTGAAAACAAAATTGAGATCACTTTTGCGACAAATTACTTGGGTATTCTTCTTCTCATTATTTTTGTTGCATCACTTTTTCAAGGTCATGTAGGATGGCTATTTGTATTTAATGGCCCACGTCAGTGTCCAGCATTAGACAATGTGACGGAACTGAATGAATTGACAAATTAAAGCACAAATGATTCAATTGACCCAAATTTAAGTATAGAATGTATTTTGACTACAACTACTGTAAACAAAATTAATCCCAGAAAATATTCATGTAGAAGTTCTTAAAACTTAATTTCTAAAAAAGTTGAGATTTAATCCATAAAAAAGTAGGTTTTGTTAATGAAAAAGTAACATTAAGAATTATGTTTGATAAAATAAGTAACTCAAAAGTAAATTTGTAGTGTTTTTGTTTGGGCAGGACATTTTCTGTTAACAGAAATGTTGTTGGAAAAAATGGTGGAGACAGCAGCAGAAACTGGCATCCAAGGAAGAATAGTGAATGTTTCTTCAGTGATTCACAGCTGGGTGAAAAGAAACAATTTTTGCTTCAGCAAAATGCTCAGCCCCAAAAGGTGAAAAAATTGAAATTCTCTCAATATTACTTTCAGAATCTAGAAAATAAGTAAATAACAACCTAGCTATAGAAAAGGGGATATACGGTTTAAAATTATAAATTTCAAAATATTATGCTTCATAATGCTGTTGAACAAGAAAGCAGATGCAACACAAGAAATAAATGGACATTCTTCGTAAACAAGTTTGAGATTCTACCTTGTTTAATGATATGGTTTATCGGTTGAATAATACTATCTATCACAAGTGGTGCTTAGTATCAGTGGCAAAGAGGCCAATGTCCCATTGTCCAGAAAATAAAATACATCTCAACTTTGTTACATTGTGACAATAGTCATACTGTCACATCGATTGGTGTTAAGCAATACTTGTTCTAAAATAGCATTACTCTTATCGGCTCATGCTTATTCTTGCAGTTATAACGGCACTCGAGCCTATGCCCAATCAAAACTAGCCAACATATTGCATGCCAAGGAATTGTCAAGACTGCTCAAGGTAAAAACACATAAAATTAATTATTTTTTTTACACCCTTAAATAATTCTATCTACATATAAGCAGACAAAAAGAATTAATGAAACATCCCTTTCAAAGTCACAAATTTGTCTGAATCTATCTATGAAGCAAAACAAGAAAAAGAAACTTTTTTTTTTTTTTTTTTGTCTCATCGTGATATTTATGGGAATCTAACAGGGAAGAAAAGCAAATGTAACTATCAACGCAGTGCACCCAGGAATTGTAAAGACTGGAATTATCAGAGAATACAAAGGTTTTATCACAGGCATGCATTACCTTTAGAAGCTACTTTTGATCCATCTGTTTTGCTTTTTAGCATGTTTCGCAATCCAGCAGGCTAATTTTACTAAATCCACTGCTTTATTTGCAACTTTCAGATTCTTTGTTTTTTATGGCATCCAAATTGCTGAAATCAATATCACAGGTTTGTCGCTGCATACTTGTCTGTACTCTATGTCGCTAAAGATTCATTTAACAGATAAAACATATGTTTGGCTGTGCTTAAAAGTAAGTTAAACTTACTTATCAATTATTTATTTGTCAAACATGATTGTTTAAAATTATTATGTTGTTACTAGAAAACTTATTTTTCTAGAAAAATAAGCCTAACTTATTAGAAAATAAGTTTTAAGCTCATGCAAACATGATCAAACCCTCTTGAAGTGACCTATTAAAGCATCTCCAATGCTTCCGTAGATTACTAAAAAAAAAAAAATTTGCCACATAAATCAAAATAGACAATATTTCAAAAAATTCCCCACTAATGCAATATGACAACAATCATGTTGCGTGTACATCTAGTTTTACTTCATTTTTTACATTGTACCACATGTCGGCATATGATTGGACAATTTTAAAAAACAACACACTTTTTCGTCCAATACTTTTTGAATTTGCACACAATGTACACCAAGATGTAGACTATGGAATGTTCACTTAGCATAATTCATCTGCCAAGGGCTTTGTCAAGATATTTTAAAAAAAAAAAAAAACTAGATTCAAAACCTCTATTGGACTTGCTGACTTAGCAAAACTTGTATCTTTCATGCAAATTTATGTTTCCTATGTAAACTTTTTGATGTGATTTTGTTTTTATTTTAAGAACCCATTGAAGATCAATTTTAGACTTTAGTGTATTCATTAGTCTTTCAACTTGCATGTTACCTCAACAACAATCCACGTAATGCATTAGAGATGCTTTTAGTCCCTTTCACTTCAAATTTGTACAATTAACATATAATTCTATGCCGACCAAGGATAATAGTACACATTCTCATAGTGTAATTATGTTGGCAAAATTAAGCGTATTGTTACACTGTTGTAGAAAGGATATAAAACTTCCCTCTTGACATCTTTCATAAATAATGCAGACTCCCAAATCACCCTCCACAATCAAGATCTGCAATCCCTATTCTCGCATTAAGAATTTTGAATTTTTGCTATTAATATTCATTATGCAGGCGTCTTAGCCTTTAGGACACAATATGGATAACATGTGCAACTTCTAGAAACTACGAGGGGGTAAAATTATATTTACCTTGTCTCTTATAAATTCTTCCTGATATCTGACATGCAATTTGCAGGGTGCAGCAACCACATGTTACACTGCATTAAGCCCACGGATGGCCGGGGTGAGTGGCAAGTACTTTGCAGACTGTAATGAGAGTCGCTGCTCAGCACTAGCAAACAGTGAAATTGAAGCATACAAGCTACGGAAGCAGACAAAAGCTTTAATACACAGGCGATTGCTACAGCCAGCAAGCTAAAATTTTAGTCTTCTTCACAAATAAAACTCGGTAGTTTTCAACATGTAACCAGCCACATAAATGTATATCCAAGGTAGACGACAATCACATAAGTAGTATACTATTAGCTTTAGACGATCCAAAGTTTCATGACAGCAAGACACTATCGGTACAGAATAATGCCAATTTCACATTTTTCCAGCAATAGCAAATTTTAATGAAGACATTTCTGCTTCTTTCAAGATGCAGAAACCTAAAAGGCACCATAAGAATTTGATGCATCAGCAGCCATTACTCTTTTGTTCAGTGTCCACTGGCAGGTGGTATCCATTTTGTAAAACATCAAAACGCGTGATACCACCAAATATGCAAATATAAATTGCAACTTTATATCAATTCAATTTAAAGAATATGCACTGCTAAGCTTGAATTGGGCATCATTTATACATGCTGAAGAACACCACCGTGTTTTGCTAAGAATAAAATCAAACCATTTTATAAAATTAATGCAGTATAGTACAGGACAATCATTTACCACAAGAAAACATGTGATACATCAGCAATAGTAACTAATGAGGCCACTGCACTCAGTTTAGCTTGCTGCTTAACCACTACGGTTAACATTACATAAGCAAAATAAGATCTTTGCTTCACTCCATTGATGCTTAAATGGTGAAGCAAGCAGGCACGGCATGTGATGAGTAGTTCTTCAGATTTAAGATCATCCTCATTTTCTAACCTGCAAATTTTTCAATCTTCAGTTATATACTAATTCAGTGTGGAAAAGGCACACAAATCTACATCCGTAAAGGTCTTCGTGTTGTACAAGTTTTGTGCATGGTTAACTTATCCTCTCTGTTTTGCTGTTCAAATATGCGTGACTCATAAAGATTTACTTCAGACATAAGCTGAGAAGGATAAAGGAGCAAGGTTGCAGCAGGTTAACAACCAACATAACATTTTATCACATCTTAGAAATGAGATGTATTTAGACCTAAAGAGACTCTTGTTCATGATAGAAAAAGAGAAGCGTTCTTTTCTCTTCTTTAAGAAAACAAGAAATAGCTTTTAAAAAAAATCATATTTGTATATCTTGCAGGATGCAACTATGTCCTAAATTTTCAGATACCAACTACGTCTCAAATAGATATTTTAGTTGTTAAGAATGTATTGTTTCAGCATATCCAGATGTCACCTTTAAACGTGAGGAGCGACGAACGGACGAAGCAGATCCAGGAGACAGAATTGCTTGTCCTTTGCCAACCTTTCTGGAGATGTGGTTAGATTCACCTGGTTGAATCTCCTTTTCCTTGACCACAGATTCACCTCTATGATCAGTTGAAACTGAAGCTACTGGGGCTGATAAAGAGATCATTGAAGAATCTTGATCAAGAGATGCAATTTGATTAGAGGTTCCTGTACATTCATTATAACAATGCTTAGAAACCTTATGATCACCGTAAAGAAAAAGAAGTCAAACAATCATTTTCTTTTACATAATTGTGCAACAGAACGCAAGAAACAAGCAATAGAAATATGGACCTTTTTCTTTCTCCACAAGATTTTACCAATCTCAAGAATATTAAAAAGGAGAGAGCAAGAACAACGCCATACCATGTGCTGCAACTTCTTGGAATTTCTCTCTCATGGTTCTGACAAATTTGAACAGTCCGTTGCTTTTATTCAGCTCACAGATCAGCTCTCTTGTGTCATGCAAAGGGGGATTGCAATCAAGCACTGGAGGTCATATAGAAAGAAAATATAGTAAGATTTTTGTTTGTTGGAGATCAGCAAACGAATGAAATGCGTATTCCTTACATGTGTATATCTCATTCTCATGACGAATGACAAAGGAGTACTGCTCATTTGCATTCTTTGGATTAATGTTTGAAAATATGAACCTTACACCTAAGGGAGCAAAAGAGTCAGAACATAAGGAACAGTTACTAATTTCTTTTTCTTTTTCTTTTTGGATAAAGTGGTATTTACAAGCCTTCAACAAGTCCCAGGAATTATTTACCATGACCACATTCGATACGGAATCCAAGGACCCTATTGTACCATGAAATGGCCTCTTCTATTTGTTCTTCATGCTCACTGATCTGGTTGCACTTTTCCTCATATGCTGCCAAAGCTTTTCACCAAGACAGAAAAGGAATTTAAAGGTCAGCACTAGATGATGAGGCCATGCAAGTATAAATATTTCATCAATAGCATTGATTTGAAATACTAACATATAACAAACAAATCATTAGATAAATCTAAAGGCAATCCTAGAAAGGAAGAAATTGGATAAATGAAAACACTATCCAGTCATTGGTATCTACCAAACAAGGGATGGAAACAGAGAGTAGAAAGGGAAGGTAAAGAAGGAGAGAAATATTTTAACTTCAATTTACAGTTATACCTTGTTTTCTTAATCTACAAACTTTAATTGAGGTTGCTTTAGTATTTTTAGTGCTTTATATACTCTTTTCAGCCCAATTTGGGGAATGAAAAAATGAGTTTGGATGATTATGTACCCCTCGACCTTCACACTATCACTCACTTCACATCACCTACTAAACAAGATGACAGAATCCATTTGTCCCATATTCACCCCAAAACATGCTCCAATCCTCAGTACCTTTATTTCTTTCTTGTCACCTCTATTTTCTCATTTCTCCAATAGCCTATCAATCGTCTCAAGTTTAACAACCAATGTAAATAAACAGGCACAGTGCACATTCACTTGATCTACCATGTCAATTCCATCCCTCCAAATACTCTTTACCCAAGCTAACATCTTAATTTCACGCTACTCTAAAATATGAACCTAATGCAAATTTAAGAGAAACATGCAGGGAAGTACTTATAATTTATTTATAAATGGATAGAAATGAGTGGTGCATAAATATGTATTACTTGTGGGTCCCTCGAAATATGTGGATAAAATCCGCTTGAGTGTTTATAAACATGAGCCAAACGTAGGCTAAGTTTCACAATTGGATATTTAGCTCGTAAGTGCTTATATATAAGAAACTTTGGCATGTGTTGAAGTACTTTCAAATTGTTCTTTCTGTAATTTCTTTACACTCTTCACTCACTTCCATTTTTCCTTGTGCTTTCTTTCTGCAATTATCTGCTAAAGTTCCAAATTTTGAGTACGGATCAAAATGAACCATTCGAAATAAACAGCCACAGCCTCACAGGCAAACATATGAAGAAAGAATTCACCTTCAGACTGTTGAGATATTATATCGGCATATTCATCTTTCTTTGCCCTTTGATTTTCTACAATTGCTTTAAGTTCTTCAATTCTAGCTTTTGTCTCAGATATCGAGTCCCTCATGGCCATCTGCTTTGCCTCTTTCCGAGTCTTCACTGCAAAAGGGGGTGGGGGGGGGGGGGGGGAGGAGAAGTAAACATGCTCAATAAGGTTCAAATCTTCAGCAAATAACAAGTACATTCACAGAAATTTAGGAAACAAAGAAATAATGTCTGAGGCACCTTAATCTTTTAAGCAACGAGTCCTGTTTAATGATTGGTACAAAGGACTGTGAATGGAAAAATAACTAAAATAGAAAACAAAACTATTAAAAAGACAGCAGTTGGCGTTCAAGAAGTATTAAACAGCCCAGAAGAAAAATAGGGAGTTCATTCTTTTTCTTTTTCCTTTTTTTTTCAATTCCCTGGTAAGATAACTGTCTTACAAACGCAAAAATCAGAGCCACTAAGTTTCCCTCCAAATTGAAGTCACTTTCCTAAAATACAAGTCTCTGCTCCAGACCTCAAAGTAAATATAAATTTAACATGTCATTGAGGCGACTGACAATCAACATCGAGGGTATTTCGTAAATGCTTCCTTTTTCATAGATAGAACCATTGTATCCAGTCAACATACAATCATTAAGGTGCTTGTAGAGGTGTCAAGACGGACGGGCCGGCCAGATCCGTGAAAACCGGCCCGGATCGACTCGGGACAGCGGGCCGACTCGTGACCCGAGCAGACGGTTCACGAATCAAAGAGGTGTGACCCGCGGGCTTCGCGGGTTGCACCTTCACGGCCGTGAAAAAAAAAATTAAAAAATTTTGAAAAAAAGTAGGTGCCAACCTAATTGGGATGTACTTATGCTATAAATATTTGATAATAGTAATTAGAAATGCATTTAGTTTTTAA
>CAIGRT010235247.1:0-18450 GCA_903798405.1 Fraxinus platypoda
AGAGGTGGAAGGAAGGTGGTGTAGTAGGGTGATAGGATGTGGTAGGTGAGGTGGCATGGATAGAAATAATTAATGTATATTATATTATATTTTAATATTTAATAAATTTATTTACCACCTGATTTTTGAAATATTTTAATGAGTTTGTAATTTATGAAATATGATCTTTAAAACTAGGAGTTATATATTGTTCCCAAGTTAAAACACATGGATGGCCCAAAGCATTAGTGGCATAGTAACGCAGATTTCTGTTGTTAAGCGAACAAATTTATTTGATATTCTTGTGGCTATGGAGTTGATCATTTTCATTATTTTTGCTATCGATGATTATGCTTATATTAAACATGGTCATCACTTCTAGAAACCCAAAAGGAAAACAAAGAATTGGTCATTTTCAAAATATAATAATCGAGGCCAGTAATTGCTGATTAAAGAGGAGCATTTTTAGAAGAATCCTTCTTTCTGCTAAATATTTGAGGATTCTCAGCTTTTCACTTAGGTAATGGAAGGAGTGGTAGAAATTTGAATGTTAAGGTTATGGGACTTAACTAATGTCTGAATTTATTTATTCTCTTGTCTTTACATCTGAAGACCTGCCAATGATACATCTGGCATGACCTTTAAAGGAGGATATACAAATTGTGCTTCAATTGCCTTTTTTATTAAATTCTCAAGGCCATTTCACAACGTGGGCAGAAAATTCAAATTCACAGCTATGGACACCAAGTGTTCAACAAAATACTTAAGCTTGGATTTCTCTTAATCAAAAGGCCATTTTGATCATCTCTTTTATTCGATCCTAGTTGTAAGATCTCGTCATTTTGAGGCTCTTTTATGGGACTCCGATAGTTGGACAGCTAATCTCAAAATGTTTATCCATTGTCGCTTCGCCAGATGCTTAATCATGGCCTTGCGAGATGCTTATTTCTCGCGTCTTACTATCGTCAAGCTTAGCTCTAAAACCTTGTCATTTTGAGGTCAGCTTATAAGACTCCGATAGTTTGAGAGCTATTCGCATGATATTTATTCCCCGCTTCGTCATATGTTTATTTTTGACTTAGCGAGATGCTTATTCCCCGCGTCTCATTATTGTCGAGCCTAGCTATAAGACCTCGTTATTCCGAGGCCAGCTTATACGACTTCGATAGTTCGAGAGCTATTAACGAGATGTTTATTCCCTGCATTACCAGATGCTTATTCCTGTTTTCGTAAGATACTTTTTCATCGCCTATCGCTATGTTGAGCCTAATTGTAAGACCTTGTAATTCTGAGGCCAGTTATAAGACTCTCACTATCGTCGAGCCTAGCTGTAAAACCTTGTCTATCCGAGACAACTTATAAGTCTTCGATAGTTCAAGAGTTATTCACGAATTGATTATTCCTCGTCTCGTGAGATGTTTATTCCCCTCCTTGCCAGATTCTTATTCCTGACTTCGCAAGATGCTTATTCCTTGCATCTAACTATCGTCAAGTCTAACTGCAAGACTTTGTTTATCCGAGGTCACTTATAAGACTCTTATAGTTCGAGAGCTATTCAAGGGGTGTTTATTCCCCGCCTCGTCAGATGCTTATTCTTGATTTTGTGAGATAGTTATTCCTTGCCTATCATTATCATCAAGCTTAGCCATATGATCTCGTCCTTCCGAGGCCAGCTTATAAGACTCCGATATGAGATGTCGCATTATAGCTGCAATTATCTCAAGAGAGCTCATCATGTCTCTGCATCAGCTTATCACAATCTGTTTACATACTCAGGGCCGGCAGCGCCTTTATATTAGCTATAACACAACTATATTTATCTTAGAGAGCTTATCGTGCCTATGCATCGACTGCATTACATCTGTCTATCTTTCAGAGTTTTGCTTTTGCTTCAACTATGTCACATCTACTTATCTTCAGAGAGCTTATATTATCCCATGCATGGATGAACCATCCACCATTCAGGAAGCTCTTGGCATGGGTGAACCATCCACTATGCAATGATGTCATTTACCGCTTCATAAGGAGATGGGTGAGCCTACCTTAATACTTACGAAGACAAAACCTTCCATGACTGGATCAAACATCATGGAGGAAGTCCTTGACATGGATGTGTCACCCCCATGTAAGAATGTCAGCTTATCACAACTACTTATGTCCAAAGTACCGTCTCTGCTACTTACTTTCAGAGCATCGCCTCTGCATCAACTTATCACAACTGCTTATATATTCAGTCTTGTCTCTATATCAACTTCAGTGGCTTAAATTTCAAGTCTGAATCGCATATAAATATTCGACTCAGACTTTAGGGACTATTATGATACTAGTATCTTAGTATCATTACATTATTATTGCTAGCATATGCATTATATTATTATTGCCAAATACGCATGCCACATCATTGCTAGCATGTCATAACACTATTTTCACTACTATCAATACGTATGCTACGTTATCTACATTATCATTTTATAGGCATTATGTTATTTCCTTCACACTAGCAAGTTTGATCTGATCATCATTTTACCTTATTTGATGGGTAAGTGGACCCATCCAAATTCATAAGTCATCGCCTATTTAGGATCGATGCTTATTTTCGAGACAAAGCCCTCACTTATTAGAGCTGCTCATATTTCTGAGACAATCCGTAAGACCTCACCTACTTGACTATTTATATTTCGAAATTCGACCCGCACATGAATGTACAACTGAGACTTGGGGGATACGTGGCATGCATATGATGGAGGGGGTCCTATATATGCCAACGTGGCATCGACTATTCAATTGATTAGACTATTTAATTAAACAAATTTATATTGGGCTTGGGCTCGATCCATTAATCCACTTAGCCTAATTACATTTCCTTTTATATATATATATATATATATATATATATATATATATATATATATATATATGAGAGTTCATTCACAACAAAGATATGTTCTCTAACCCCACCCAAACTCCATTTCTTGTCTCTAGCACTATTTATATTTTGTCCGGTCGTTGACTTGACCGTCGGAATGCATCAGTCGTCGGATCTTTTTCTCGATCGACGACCTTTGTCTCCTAACGAAGTGTTCTAGTGCGTAGGTGATACATACGTGAAGGGGAGGTAGTCGAGATTGATAAAATCAAGGAAGGATATGAATTTGAAGCTAAAATTAATGAACGAAAATAATAGACAGAGAAAAGGATAGACCTGCTGTGATAAGGCAGGGAAGAAGATGAACTATTTCATTCAATCTTGCTTAAGGAAAATACAATGCAACCTATTCTATTTATAGAAGAAATAGCTAATCAATTATCTAACAAACTAACAACATAACAAACTAAGGAAGAGACTAGAAGGAACTAGAATAAGCTGGAGCTGAATTCTGTTGTGTTGAACGTGAACTGATCAGGTGCTTGCAGGAACCGGTTTGCTGGTGAACTCGTTTGCTGGTGAACAACGTGAGCTGCTGGTGAATATTCCAACAGAGATTTCGTTGGTGTATTTTTTGAGGTCAACAAGACCTGGGGCTCGTCTAGACCACATCAACCTAGAGCTTAGACTTCTCTTTATGTTTTGGTTCTTTTGATTGATTTATTTGTAAACCTTTTCCCCTTCATTCCATTCAGCCTACAATTTCCCTGGAATTTACTATACAAATCATGAAATTTAATGAAATAATAAATACACGCACATATTTAAATGCAAACGGATGCGAAAAATCAATTGACAAACTCCGTTTATAGAAAACTCAATCAATAGTTATGAATTTTGAATTAGTAAGAAAATCCCAATCTAATTTTGTACCATCAAAATATTTTGAATTCTATATCTATATATTAAAAAATAGTCCCACTTTGTTTTATTTTATCTTGTCTTCCCGAGCCAATGATATACTTTGTCTCCACATAATCGACATTATGGACTACAGAGCCCAGAATTGATGACAAAAATTCATAAAATCTATTAAGTTTTGCATACTTGTGATGCCTCTATTTTATTATTGAACAAGGATCAAAGAAGACGGTGAGGGCAACAATAAGCCTTGATGGTGGGAGTACGGGGGGTTTACGATAGGCTAATTAGCACAAAACGTTCCCACATTTCAATGTTTTTGTGTAAAACGTTCATACATTTCTTTTTTGGTAACTTCACCATCACTTTCACCTTTCATTGCGGAAAATGTCATTTCATCTATCCACCGTCAAATACTCGGTTAACTCAACTCAAAAAAGCAAAATTTCTTTTTAAAAACAAGGGTAACATTGTCTTAACCCAATTTTCCCTTCATCTCCATCTCCTCTTACGCACAAATAAAGGAGACGCTCCTTCAAACTCTTTCTTCTATTTGTTTGTGTATTCCATTCACCTTCACCTTCACCTTCACCTTCAAATAGAAGGCTGAATTGTATATGGTTTTTTTTTAATGTTTTTGAACAACTAGACAGAAATTAGCACTTCCAAATTCCTTTTTTTTTTTTTCACATTGGAAATGCTAAGATTCTATTTTCTTGTTGGACTTCAATATTCTATTTTTTGGTTGTACAATGGAATAGCTGAGATTTGCTGATTTTTTGTTGAGATCTTATTTGTTGATGTCTTTGCTGCACTTCAATATTCTGTTTTGTTTTTTATGTTTTGTTGCTGAGTTTGTTGGTTGAGATTTTGCTATGTTTGAATTGGGTGTTTATGGGCATTCAGTTGTCGGGTGTATAAACAAGATTGTAATCTATTTGGCTGCACTTCAACAGGGTTGTAATATGTTTGGCTCAAAATAGGTATGGGCGGTTTGCACAATTTTTTACGAAGGTAGGGATGTTTTATGCAACTTAGTTTTAACAACTGGGATTTTTTTTTCAAAGTGCAGGTCCAATTAATCTTCTCCATTCATATGTGATGGGAAAATAACTATTGAAATCTGATAGGTTATTTACAACATTACATTTGTCATTGTTTTTCTAATTTTACCTCTTATTTACATCCTCAGTAAGCACAAAATGGGGATGAACATCTCCAATTTACCGACCACATATTCAATCTATTTATCTACCGTTCCAAATTTTATGAGTAATCCAGCATTACAATAGCCATTATTCTTCTCAAGGCGAAATACAATGCTCTTTACGTCATTTCCTATTTATTTAATGGAATAATTTTATAAATTATTTTCATATACTATTAGTTTTGAAAAGTAAATTTTGAAGGAGGGAAGAAGGCCACGGTGGAAAAATTGGGTAAGACATATTACCCTTGGTTTTTGAAAAGAAAAATTGCATTTTTGTTGATTTAACTAAACATTTGACGGTATGTGGATGTAATGGCATTTTCCGCCATGAAAGGTGAAATTGAGGGTGAAATTGACAAAAACAAAACGTATGAACGTTTTTCATAAAAATATTGAAAGATATGGACGTTTTGTGCTAATTAGCCAGTAATAAATAATAACTATTGAACAAATTAAAATAAAATTACTCATTAAAATTTAAAAGTTACTAATTTGATGATTAGAAATTAATGTGAAATTAGCACAACAACAACATAAATATGGAAAATTAAATTTTAAAGTAAAATACAATATTAGTTGATTATTGGTGGGATGAATATACTAATTCCAAGAATTAAAGGAGTAGTTGTGCTTTATGTTTCTTTTGTGAAAGTTTTTTTTTATTACATATAATTTTTCTTTATTGTGTTAAATGTTATATTTTTTGGATCATACTACATGTACCGAATTTTTTTATCGAATCTTTTACCTACTAGTCACAATGGGGATGATGACCACATTGTAGAAATTTTTAACTACACGCAGGCCCCGCACATTATGTGAGGGGGCAATCCATTATGTACAACCCATTATGTACAAATTGATTAATCCTATTTTTTTTAGTTGTACTAAGTGTAATGCATTTTTAATTTATTAAGAAATGTAATATTTAAGTTAGTTAAATATAATTTTAATTATGTAATTTTAGTAGTAATATAATTTGTAATTAAATAAATTTTTAAATGAATTCATTATTGATAATAAAAAATAAGGAGCTAAATGAAACATTGTTAATTTGATGTAATATCTTGTATAATGAGTTGGAGATGATTTTGCAAGATGATGTGAAATTTTTATCAATTTGATGCTGTGGCTTGGAGATAGCCTAAGTATTTAGCTGTGGTTTATTAACGACATTTTCAACCTTTACACCAATTTGATGCAAAGATCCACTCAAATGTTACAATAAAACAGCACATCAATTTGGAGTTACCAATAAATCTACACCAAATTTGGTGTAATTTTTGAAGTTTTTCATTTTTTCTAATTTGCTGGTAAAGGTAATTGTGATTGAGTGAAAGTCTAGCAAAGACATTATTCAGCGATTTAGTGCTATTTAGGGATAAAAAGTGTTACTCGTATAAATAGACGTAAAAATAAATGCTACGAGGCAAGCGGACGAGCCCATAGGTGGCATGATAACAGGCGACCCTGTATATGCCGAAGCCATCCCAATCCGAACGCTGCTCATTCGATCCCCATTGGCAGAAGCGTCAACTCGCTCCTGACGGGGTGGTAAGTCAACAAACAGTGGACTTAACGAAATGATTGACAAGACAGCACCCTGCCAGTATTGTCTCTACACGCCTATGCAGTCAGATCCTGTGTCAGGAGGAGATAAGGAGATCTACGCATTAATGGCTTGATTGATTGATTGACTCTAATGAGGACCATTGGATCTTTTACCATCGAACGGGTCCCGTTGACTCAACATGAGATATAAAAAGCCTACATGCCATGCGTTGAAAGGGGATGCAAATTTACACTGATCAAAAGAAAAACCTTAATCCTCTCTAGACGCAACTGTCGATCCCTTTCCTCTTTATGCACAGAGCAATTTTAGCAGCAGCATATTAAACGTTGTGGATCATCCCTTACACTGATTCATCAATATGACTAGTGGTTTGACTTAAGCACATTGCGATTCGATTTAAGATATTATTTTCTAGTTTTCTGTTGGCCACGTCACGGAACCATTTTTTGGGGTCAACAGATTGGCGCCGTCTGTGGGAATCTTTGATACCATAACCACGCACATCCTAGTGGTAAAAGCTGTGGGTGAAAAGCCTTGAAGAAAGGCTTTGGTTGTTGAACAAAGAACTACCTTGAGAAAGTGATCCAGGAAGTTCAATGAGTTCAAGTCATCAAGGAACGCATGGAGGGAATATTCGGCATGATGCCTCTGAAGAAGAGGTTCTCCACACAAATGTGAACATTCATCGCCCCCACCATCGCCATAGAAGAGGTGGTACGATTGCACGTTTAGCACGAGAAGTTGGGGAAATGGCCGCAAACATAAGAAGTATGGCCCAGCAAAATGCTGCCATGCAGCAGCTACTAATGCAGATGCAACAACAAGCTGGGTCCTAGGCGCTTCAGCATAGGACTTTTCACCAGGAGGGTGAAGAAAATGACACAACAGCATATCCACAAATGTACGGGGCGAACGACCCAATGGAAAGGGAAGTGGGAGTTGACACATCCATCAACTATGTCATGAGCCACCATGGAAATGTCCCCATGGAGGAGCACTTTCCCCTAGAATACCCTCAGGAGCACGAGCCTGAAAGGTCTGTTAGCGTCTTTGACAGGATTGGACCTATGAGGCCTAGGAATAGGCCCAAACAACCTCTCCCCGCACAAGGAGAACGAGAACAGCGTCAGGGGTACGAACCTCAAGGAGTGCCACCACTGCCTACAAATAGGCAGGAGAGGAGGGACGCAGCAAACGGGAGGAACGAGGCGAGAACGTCGCACCCTCATTATCAGGCCGAAGGGGATGATTCCAACTGGATGATGATGATGAGAGTTTGCCATTCTTCCAAGAACTGAGAAGAGCCCTGGTCCCCAGTCACTTTGTGCCACCAAAAATACCTAAATACGAAGGGAGCGGAGACCCCGCAAAGTACCTCAACAGCTACAAGACTCAAATATCTCTACGAGAAGCCTCACCAGCATTGAAGTGTCGAGCTTTTCACCTCACGCTAACAGGGGTTACTAAAATTTAGTACAGCCGTATCCCAGTTGGCAGTATCCGAAGTTGGCCAATCTAAAGAAGGCCTTTCTGAACCAGTACCTGTCAAGCAAAGAAGGAAAGGCCCCTATCCAAAGGCTGCAAGACATGAGGCAGCAAGCAGGGGAAACTCTAAAGAGTTACCTGGCTCGCTTCACGGATGAAATGACCTACTGCGAGCAGGTCACTGATAGAAAAGCCCTTTCTGTATTAAGAGGAGGCCTCAACATGAATACCCTGTTTTGGAGAGATGTGCAGAACAAGAATCCCGCCACCATGATGCCTTGGTAGAAATGATGAGGAGCAAAATCGTCAATGAGGAATTGATTGATCATCGAAACTGAACCTTCATTACCCAGAGGCGGCGAAGGGGACCCATGTCCCATCTGGTAGACTAGCAATGGACCCAGGCAGGACACACCATAGCTCCCACCTCGGGGCAAGCGCTAGCTACTTCCACGTTGAACGCTGTACCCTCTTTGGTATATGAAGAGGCTGGACCTGATACCCACAGGCAGCCGAACCTATCCAGAGGAAGAGGCTGAGGCAGAGGAAGAGAGCCTAGGGATATGCTGTATTGCACGTACCACCGAACCTATGGCCACAGCACATATCATGGGGAGCCAGCCAGAGCCCCTGCTGAGGATAGAAATAACCATCGCAGGCAAACAAATTTCCCCTCATCTAGGTGAGAACCTCGATACAACGAAGAAAGGATGGATCGTCGAAGTAAGTCCCTACGGAGGGAGCACGAGGACAGGAATAGAACAAAGGGTCGGAGACCCGGAAGGGAGCCCCCATCCAATATCAACGATGCACCCATCAGGGAGATCGAAACCATAATTGGCGGTCCACATATAGGAGGAAGTTCCAAATATGCTTTAAGGAACTATGCGAGGGAAGCAAAAGATCCCCCGTTGACAAATTACCTCATCAACAACGCCAGTAAAAGTGCTGGGAGTAGCCCGCCAATCACCTTCTCCCAAAAAGACTCCACAGGGGTTCACTACCCCCACTGCGATGCGTTAGTGGTGCGAGCTATTCTGGTCAGGAATGGTCTAAAACGCATGCTAGTTGATAATGGAAGCTTTGTCAATATCCTCTTCGGGACCACTTTAGATAAGATGACTGTAGACCATAAGCTCGCCCCCATGACTGCCCATCTATACAGTTTCACGGGGGATAGCATCGTCCCTAGAGGAAGGATCACACTAGCAGTAGAAATGGGAGAGTACCCATTCAGAGCCCAATATTTCATGGAATTCTTGATAGTGGATCACCGATCTGCTTACCATGGAGTTCTGGGACGACCCGCCTTGAAAGATTTGGGGACAGTGACATCCATACATTATCTATGCATGAAGTTCCCTACCAAAGAAGGGATCGCAATGGTACGAGGCTACCAAATGAGTTTAAGGGAGTGCTACCTTAGCTCTCTAAGAAAATCTGAGCCCAGAAACGTGAACATGATCGTATTAGATACCGAGATGGCTGATGCGCCTGAAGAAGGTATAAACCCTGAGCAAGGGAGAGACATCAACATGATAGATACCCCTGAAGAAGGGGTCATCGAAGTGGATTTGGACCCTCGTGTTACAGAGTCTAACTCGTAGACGACCCCAGTAGAAAAACTAGAGTCTTTTCCCATAGTCCCAAACGACCCCATGAGGTCATTGCAGATAGGGAAGGATCTCGATCCGGAAACGAAGGACAAGATTAAAAGCTTTCTGCTTAGCAGCTTGGACGTCTTCGCCTGGAAACACGAAGACATGGTGGGGATTGATCCCAAAATCAGTTGTCACCAGCTCAACGTAGACCTTAAATTCAATATTCACAGACAAAAGAGGAGAGCCTTAAATCCGAAGCGGTATGTCGCATTAAAAGAAGAAGTTCAGAGGCTCATATCAAACGGGTTTGTCAGGGAGACAACGTACCCACGTACCCAAAATGGATATCGAACTCAATGCTTGTGAAAAAGAATAATGGCAAGTGGAGGGTCTGCATAGACTTCTCTAACCTCAACCAAGCATGCCCAAAAGATAGCTTTCCGCTCCTAAGGATAGATCAATTGGTCGACTTCACTGCTGGCCACGAGCTGTTGAGTTTCATGGATGCCTATTCGGGATATAACCAGATCTCCATGCATCCCATCGATGAGGAACATACCTCTTTCATCACTGATTGAGGTTTGTATTACTACAAGGTCATGCCCTTTTGTTTGAAGAACGTCGGTGCAACTTACCAGCGGTTAGTAAACAAGATGTTCTCCGACCTGTTGGGGAAAACAGTGGAGGTATACGTTGACGACATGCTGGTGAAAAGTCTCAAGTCAATCGATCATGTTAACCATTTGCAGGCCACCTTTGACATCTTGAGGAAGTACCGTATGAAGCTGAACCCGTTAAAATGTGCCTTTGGAGTCGCTTCTGGGAAGTTCCTAGGCAACGAGGCATTGAGGCGAACCTCGAAAAGATTAAGGCCCTGCTGAACATGAAATCTCCCAGTAAGCTAAAAGAAGTATAATGCTTGATAGGGCGCCTCGCGGCATTGAATCGCTTCATTTCTAAGGCGACTAATAGGTGCTTCCCTTTCTTCAAGGCTTTGAAATGAGGAAAAAGATTTTACTGGAACGAAGAGTGTGAAGAGGTGTACCAAGGGCTGAAGAAGCACCTAGGACAAGCCCCTCTTCTTTCCAAGCCAAAAGAAGGGAAAATTTTGTTATTATACTTGGCTATAAGTGCCGACACCGTAAGTTCGGTGCTCGTGCGAGATGATGGTAACGCCCAGCTGCCTGTGTACTATGTTAGCAAGGCCCGCCTACCGGTGGAGACTCGCTACACGGATATGAAAAAGCTCGCCTTGTCCCTCATGGTCGCCTCTAGAAAGTTAAGACCCTACTTCCGGCACACAGTATACAAGTTCTAACAAACCTCCTCCTCAGACAAGTGCTCCAGAAATCGGATGCATCTGGGAGACTTATGAAATGGGCCGTGGAATTGAGTGAGTTTGACATCACGTACCAACCCAGGACTGCGATAAAGGGGCAAGCGGTGGCAGATTTCATCACCTAATTCACAGGAGCAACATACCTCAATGTTGAAATGGAACCAACGCACCCTCTAGCATGGAAATTATTTGTAGATAGGTACACTGGAGAAACTGGTTCGGGAGCAGGGGTCCTACTAGAAAGCCCGAAGGGCCACAAGCTCAACTGCGCAATACGATTTGGTTTCAAAACCTCCAACAATGCTGCTGAATACAAGGCACTCTTAGCAGGTCTCAAGTTAGCCAAGGAAATGCAAGTAAAGAATCTGGCAGTTCGAAGCGACTCATAGCTCGTCGTCAGTTAAATCAATGGCAATTTTGCAGCCAAAGATAAAGGCATGGCTATATACCTGAAGAAGATGATGGAACTGATTCCTTACTTTGACAAATTCGAACTAACCCAAATCCCGAAGGTTGAAAACCTACATGCAGACGCCCTTTCAAAATTGGTAAGCAGCAAAGACTCGGAATTACTCAAGGTCGTCCCTATGGAGTACTTTCCCAGACCATCCACAACCAAAATGAAAGAAGTAATGTGGGTCGGAGAAATCTCTCATTGGATGCGACCCATCATAGCATACCTCCAGAACTGTACCTTGCCAAAGAACAAAGAAGAGGCCCGTAAGCTCAGGTGTAGGGCCGCCCATTATGTATTTAAGGACGAGGTCCAATACAAAAGGGGTTTTTCGTCACCTCTCTTAAGATGCACCGAAGGGGACGAGGCGGGCTATGTGCTAAATGAAATCTATGAGGGTACATGCGGCAATCATACTGGGGGCCTGGCACAGCCCACAAAGTACTGAGGCAAGGCTACTGCTGGCCAACTTTGAAGAAAGACGTCTTGCAGTTCGTTAAAAAATGTGACAAATGCCAGCGTTTCTCCTATATCCAGAGGCAACCATTCCAAGAATTGACTGTCGTATCCAGCCCGTGGCCCTTTGCAAAATGGGGGGTCGATCTAATAGGACCCATGCTAAAAGGAAATGGAGGCTTGAATTATACAATCGTCGCCATTGATTATTTCACTAAGTGGGTCGAAGCCGAACAGCTGACTAAAATTTCGGAGGCACATACTTCAAAATTCCTATGGAAAAATATCATCTGTCGGTTCAAAATTCCCCACTCAATAGTCACGGATAATAGATGTCAATTTGACAACAAGAAGCTTCGAGACCTCTGTGACGAGCTAGGCATCAAGAAACATTTTTCTTCCTCTCATCATTCCCAAGCTAACGGTCAAGTGAAGCGGTCAACAAAACCATAAAGCACCTTCTAAAGAAGAAGCAGAACGAATCGAAAGGGGCGTGGGTGGACGAGCACCCCCATGTGCTATGGGCGATACGCACTACTAGTCGAACGGCTACTGGGGAGACCCCTTTCTCCATGGCTTACGGAGCAATGCAATTAGCCCAGTTGAAATAGGCCTACCATCGGCTCGACGCCTACATTTCAACGAGATCTCGAACGAAGAAATAAGGCTTTGTGAGCTCGACTTTCTTGATGAGAAAAGGGAAGCTTCGCAGGTTAAGTTGGCCGTCTACCAAAGGAAAATGGTGCGGTACTACAATCGCAAAGTTAAACGCAAATATTTCTGAAGAGGCGATTTAGTGCTTAGAAGGGTGTTCCTGTCGTCAAAAGAACCAAGGGTAGGCACGTTGGGCCCGAATTGGAAGGGCCCCTATCGCATCGCGAATGAGGTCAGGCCTCGACGGGAAGGTGCAATCCCACCCAAGGAATGTGGAGCACCTCCGAATGTATTATCAGTAAGACCCCACTATGTATGCACTGCTTATGATCAATAAAAATTCTCCTTCATAAATTATTATTAAGTATGACAAGCTCATACATCTCCATCAACGGTTAAATATGGCGAGCCTATATCTCTATCAAATTAATTAATTGTGATGAGCTCACAAGTGTTGTTTAAGTATGACAAGTTCATACATCTCCATCAACGGTTAAATATGGCAAGCCCATATCTCCATCAAATTAATTAATTGTGATAAACTCATAAGTTATTAAAGTGACGAGCTCATATGTCAATGACGCAGCGAGTCCATCCTTCGAGGCTAATTATCTGAAGTTCTGGCGAGCCGTAAAGTTGGTATCAATGAGTTAGTTACGCTTTATGATTCGTCAATAAGTTCATTTACTGGTTCGCAGAACTCATAACGAAAGAACTACTAGAACAAAAAGACGAGTTGCATTGCATTTAAAACTTTCAAAATATAAGAGAAAAGAAGTTAAGGCAAATACAAATTGTCCTAAGAAACAATTTCCCCTGGCTGATTTTCCCCTTTAAGGGGGGGCAATCTCCTCAACTGAATCTTCAACCTCATTGGCAGGAGTAGAGGGCTCGGTATAAAGGAACTCCCCTTTCAAGGCAGCAACGTCCAATTGAGGATGGAGCTCGGAGAGCCTATCAAAGACCTCATTATAAGAAACCCTCCTGAAGTGGATCTCGAGCCCCTTATTCTCCACAGTTTCATGGAAATGGGCTACATATTCATTCATCGCCGCCTCCCCGGCCTGTTTCAACTGCTCGCTAAGGTTGGACTTACCCTTTTCCTTGTTGGCAGCCTTCAAGGCTAAAGCAACAATCTTTTGAAGGGCATCATAATTTTCGACCCGCTTAGTCAGGACAGCCACTTCAGATTTGCATAGATGGGTCTCCTTTTTTAGCTTCTCATTTTCCTTGGAGAGAGCCTCCACCTTACTTTCAGCCTCGGTGCAATTCAGCTTAGAGGCTTCATCAGCCTTGTTTGCAGTGGAGGCCACATCGTTGGCTTTAAGTACGCCAAACTTGGCATTTTAGGCTCGGTTGTGGTAATCTTGGATGAGCCCTTGCATACACCGTGCTTCCATTTGAGCACTTATAAAGAAATTTTGGGAGCTAGCCTGCATGGTAAGTCTGACCTCCATCAGGTCGACTACTTCACATGTCTCATCATGAGAAGAATATGTGTCAGTCCAATACTTATGGCTGAGCTTCGCTGCGCCCTGGACCTCTGCAGGAAGCATCTCCATAACGGTGAGAGCTATCTCATCCGGCCTCCCACCCAAAAAATTCTGATTTTTTTCCCCAAACTGGGCACTCCTCGCCTCCCCTCCTTTCTTCTTCCTCACAAGGCTGGTCCCCTCCTCAACCGCCTTTTCCGCCCGAGGGACCTTCAGAGAAGAGATTGGCTCCGCAAGAATAGGCCTGGCGAGGGACTCTCCAATAGTGGTTTGTCGTTTGCGAGTGAGGTCGGGGCCAGTATTTTTCGTGATCACCAACTTCCTCTTTAGGGACCGATCCGACGAGGCCTCTGTCTCCTTTTCCTTCCCTTTCTCTCTGTCCTTCTCAACGGGAGGGGGTGGTTTGGTTTTGGAAAGGCGAGCCAGTTTATCTCGCTCGTGCTTGTAGGAGAAAAAGCCAGCACCCATAGGTTTTTTTCCTTTGAGCCTCCCCGAGACTCCTCAACTGAAGCAAAGTGGGCCTCACCCACTTTTTGTTATCGTGTTGACCTACAAAGAATATGGAAATTTTAGAGTAATCACACTAAGAACATAATGGTAAAGCGAAGGATCATCCCGCCTTACCCTTGGTAGTCATCACTTGATGAATGACGAAAAGGGTTCTTTTACTGATAACGCTCTTAAAGTGCCTCTTTTCTAAAGGGAGCCCGTAAATGGCTTGGATCGTGGCCCACTGGGGGGGTTCAAGCTCGAATCGGTCGACCGCAAAATGCACTTTCAGAAAATGGAACAAAGGACGAACGAACGAGACAAAATGCTGCAATAAAAGAGCTTGACTCACTATACTCGTGATACTGGGTCGGAACGACAATCTCTGGGACCACATCCCCTTCCATCATTTGCCAGCGACCCCTGACCCAAAACCAGGAGGACTTTCAATTTTTGATAGAGGTAGGGGTCCCCAGGATGAAAGGCGAATGTGGACCCTAAGGATTCATACAGTACCACCCCTTACAGTTATTCCCTCCACTAGAAGCCCGAGGTTGAAAAAGGGTTTGAAACACGTGTGGGGGCATATCCCCACCAAGTGTTACATCTTTCCAGAGGAGAAAGACCCCCATCAACTGACTCCAAGCATTCGGTACTAATTGGGTGGGAGCCAAATTGTACTCTCTAAGAATAATTATAAAGAAATGGTGTGATGGCAGCCTCATCCCCCCACTCAAGATTGCCTCGTTCACTGCCAAACAGCCCTCCCTAGAAAAGCAGGCTCTTTTCTCCTGGGTCGGCGCTAGCAACTGGACGTCGTGAGGGATCCTAAACCTATCCCTAAAACCCTCAAGCTCATTTTCCTTAATATCTGTTGGCCATAGAGAGGCCCCCCACCTCACACTGTCTCCTCAAGTTGTCCAGTGGGTACCACCGGAGGAATTCCCACCTCGGTATAGGTCAATGCCAAGGTTACCTCAGGAGAACCCCCTCCTGCACTCCTCTCAGGTTTGGAGGCCATCGGAATAAAGGAGAAGAAAAGAAGAAAGGAACTTGGTACAACAAGGGATAAATACTTACGCAAAAACCTAACAAGGATCAAATCTCGGAGAACCTTGAAATCAAAGTAAACAGTCGATCACCGGCGAAAACGAAAAGTTGCTGGAAAGTTGCTAGGCTCAGAGAGGAGAATCTTTGCACTTGAGATTTCAAACTTTCAAATGAGTGAAAAAAGGCGAAAAGTGTGATTTTCCTACCTTTTATAGGCTTACCTATTGAACCCCCCACCATTGGATATTGCACCGATTTAATCTGAACCATCCACCTGTCATCCCACTGTTTGTGTAGAAACCAAAAAGGGGCCCATTCGAAATTCGAACCAACGGCCCAGATCAACTCGTGCAGCACACGCGTCCAGAACTCACGTATATCTGGATAGAGATGAAACGTCATCATCATTATGCATTAAATGTGCACATCGCTCGAGCATTGTAAATGACCAGGAATATCCACCTGTCGCTCATTGGGAATCAGCACTCACCAAATCACCACAAGGGCTCTGCTTTAATGTAGTTGTCCGCACAAAGGGCTCTGCTTTAATGCATTTTGACCACACAAAGGGCTCTGGCTTAATGCTGTTCGTCCTCACAAGGGCTCTACCTTAATAAAATTCGTCCATACAAAGGGCTCTGCCTCAATGCAGTTCGTCTGCACAAAGGGCTCTGCCTCAATGCAGTTCGTCTGCACAAAGGGCTCTGCCTTAATACGGTTTGTCCATACAGGGGCTCTGCCTTCATACAGTACACCGACACGAGGGACTCATATCTCAACAAGGAGATGGGGAACCACCTTTATTGATGCAAGCCCCATTGTCTTACGGAGTTCAAGCAAGAAATGGGAGAGCCCCACGTAGATTCTGGCAGGCAAGTGAGGGTTTCGATTCCATCATTTATCGGGCTTCAAAGTCCACGCAAGATATGAATAATCATACATGGACTTAGGTGACTGATTTACTCGTATAAATAGTCATAAAAATAAATGCTACGAGGCAAGCGGACCAGCCCACAGGTGGCATGATAACAGACAACCTTGTATATGTCGAAGCCATCCCAATTCGAACGTTACTCATTCGATCCCCGTTGGCAGAAGCGTCAGCTCACTCCTAACGATGTGGTCAGTCAAGCAACAGTGGACTTAACGAAATGATTGACAAGACAGCACCCTGCTAGTGCCGTCTCTATACGCCTACGCAGTCAGAGCCTGTGTCAGGAGGAGATAAAGAGATCTACGCATTAATGACTTGATTGATTGATTGACTCTAATGAGGACCATTGGATCTTATACCATCGAACGGGTCCCATTGACTCAACGTGAGCTATAAAAAGCCTACATACCAACGTTGAAAGGGGATGCAAATTTACATTGATTAAAAGAAAAACCTTAATCCTCTCTAGACGCAACTGCCGACCCCTTTCCTCTTTATGCACATACCAATTTTAGCAGCAGCATATTAAACGTGAATTATCTCTTACACTGATTCATCAATATGACTAGTGGTTTGACTCAAGCACATTGCGATTCGATTTAAGATATTATTTTCTAGTTTTCTGTTGGCCACGTCACGGAACCATTTTTTAGGGTCAACAAAAAGTTTAATAGGTCAACTCTCTGCTTTTATGGAGTGACAAGACCTTTCTGCTTGGACTAAGTATTAGGAAAATTACAAAAAATCAGGTGTTTAAGTTTCTAAATTCACAAATCAGGAGTAAAGTTTATTTAATCAAAAATCAGGTTTTAATTAAATTAATCATTAAAACCCTAATTAAAACCTAATTTCCAACCCCCTCTCTCATTCATCTCCACATAACCGTCTCTTCCCACCCTCTCTCTCTCTCGTCTTTCCCTCTTCGCTTTCGTCTCTCTCTCTTTGTTGTCCTTCCTCGCATTGTCGCTGGAGAACACAGTGGAGATGTCGCTGTGAGCAGCGGCGGCACTTCCCCACGATCGCCGACAGACGCTGTTGTGAACGACAGCGTCGCGATGCTGCAGTCCGTCGATGCTACCGTCCGCAGCAGCATCGCGCTGATTGATGCGACGACTCATCATGGCGCAGCGGCGTCGACTTTGCGGATGGGCGACTCATACCTTTCTTCTTCTTCATCTTTTTTTTTTTTGCGGTTGGGCGCGGTTGTGGTGTTGGTGGTGTTTGGGAGTTTTAGGTATTTTTGTTGGTTGTGCAGGTAGATGTGTTGGTGGCTATGGCGGATCAGCGGCGATTTTGGTGAGGTTGTGGGATGGTGCATTGTTGGGTGTGTTTGGTAGGGGGGTTTTGGCTGTGGTTGTGGTCCTGGTGGCTGTGGTGGTTTCTAGCAATGTCTGTGTAGGCGTTGGAGACGTTGGTTATGTTGGTGAGTTTGTGGGTTGGGTATTGTTGGTTTTGCAGGTGGAGGTATCGATTGTACGGTCAACGATAGTGGTGGTGGCGCGGTGGATTTAGGTAGGATACAGGCGGTAGTGGTGAGTCTGGTGACAGGCTAGTGTGATATGTTTGTAGTGGTCGTGGCGATAGTGCAGAGGTGGTGGATCGGTGGATCTGGTGATTTTGGTTTTCTGTGACTAAAAATATAATATGTGACCTTAAAATTCGATAATCTCTGACTAAAAATATAATCCGTGACCAACTATTTTGTTATATGTCATCGTGAAAAAATCTGTGACCAACTAATTTGGAAATATGTGACTGTGTGACCTATAAATTTTGATCTGTGATCAACTAATTTTGAAATCTGTGACCAACGAATTAATTGTGACCTACAAAATTTTTGAACTGTGACCGTAAAATAATTTGTGCCGTATAAAAATTATTATTTGTGACTAAAAAAATAATATGTGACTATCTAAATTGCGAATCTGTGACCATATTGTATAAAT